>WOVY01011307.1:0-18621 GCA_013436015.1 Rhipicephalus annulatus
TACCACCTTTTAACTAATGCTATAGCGTTCATTCATGTTGCCAGCTATGTTTCTGTGAATTTAAACCCCGCTCCTAGTTTTCTTCTGTCAGCCAAGCCCTGGTAGCAAAGGACGTGCCCATTCTGTAGCACCGTATAGGCCTCAACTGTCCTCCTAACCTCACTGATTCCTATTATATCCCAATTACACCCTGTAGCTGCTCGAACAGTACAGCTAGAGTTCCCTCAATAGATAAGATTCTAGCGTTAAAAAGTACCCAAGTTTCAGGTTCGAATGGTGGCCTGTTCCGGATCCAGAGATTCTTAGCACCCTCTGATGCGTTGCATATCTGGCCACCCCCTTTGTTCAGTTGCTTGGCAGCTGCTTGGGACTGAGGGCCGTAAGTTTAATTGACGTATGCACTTGGGGGGTAGTGGCGAGATATTACACGAAGGTGCCAATCCTTCACTGGTGAGGGAGTGCGTTACCGCGTTGGTTACCAGTGAGGCCGCACCCAGGCCTCTTAGCGCAATTCCATCACCACGCGGATTTATTTACCCGGTTGGGAACTGCGCGGCACCGGGATTTGAACCACGAACCTTTTGCATGCGAGGCGAATGCTCTAACCACTACGCCATCGCCGCATTCTAATGAGCCATTCCATGCCAAATCATCCAACGTTTTTCCGACCATCATGAATATGGCTGATAAAACTTCCACATATTTCGCGACGTGCGAAACTCGTCCTAGTCATTTATTTTTGTTGCCAAAATTTTTCCTCTTTATTTGTGAGAGCAAGGTAATAGGTGGTAAACAATAATTTTTTTTCAAAATAAGTTTTTGAAATGCACTCATAAAAAGAGATTTCTGGCATAGTAATAAAGTTTTCTAACTTTAAATAATGGCTTAATGACCTAATGTGTATATAAATTATTAGAGGGCTTTTCACATGAGCAATATTGAATATATGTGCCACGTTTGGGATTTTTCCGGGAACATGGTAAGTTCCAAGGACACAATAAATTATGTGCTGGTGGCCTGTCAAATGCTGCCAATTAAAAAAATATTTAGCCACTGATAGATACTCTGAACAAATACTCTGAACAAAAATTGTGTCACTTTGTTGGGCAACCGTCGGTATTCAGCATCGAAAACCTGCCTTGGTGGGTCGACTATAAATAGGCACAAAATTTCATTTTTAAAAGTCTATGGACAAGCTAAATAGAGGTGGAATTACTAGAAGGTGCTATATTTAAATTTAAAAATATATTTTTTGAAATATGCATCTCCACCAGCTTTTCGCCTGCGTAATTCAAGCGACATGACACATTCGCAAGGGCAATCTTCAGTAGAATCCCACTGACCTGGTATTCTGGGAGCGAACTTGGTGCTCTCTACAGAGTATTTGAATTAGTAATAGAGTTATCATCGACATTCCATTTCCAACGGAGGGGTGGTGCAAGGACTGGGTTTAGTGTGGTGACTTGCAGGTGAGCCTTGCAGCTTTATAGATATAAAGTCAGACATCTTGCTTTCCTGGGGAGTTCTGCAAATGCAGTAGGTGTGTTTATGCACTTAAAATATTTAGGCATATTCACTACATATGTCTTATAGCATGCTAGTAGCATTGATGCAGTACACTGATAAACGATATCGTAAAACAACTGTTTCATATTTTTCTGGCTTTCAGGGGAGCACCTTGCCCCCTTAGACCCAAAACCTATCATATGAATACAGAATCAAAAAAAAAACTTTAAGATAGCAACTGGTAGCCAAGGCGATAGTCTCTTATACGTTGTGCGTAAGAGATAATTTTGTACTGCATAATTTTTAACAGTTTGATGGCTCATCTGGGAGTCCTCCCCAGTGGCGCAGCCAGGAAGGAAGAAGAAGCTGTCTAATTGCCCCCCCCCAGCACAGTGCTGGTATTTTTTATCCTGAAGCCGTGGATTATCCTTCTACTGTGACCGTTCGTGACCGCCTAGTTTATCGAGGACTCAGCAAAAGGTGCTAGTGTGAGTGACAGACAGACAGACAGATTCACGGTTACTGATAAAACCCTCTGAAGCTTCGCCCCACATATCATGGCTAACTTCGTAGATATGCAGTGATTTTAGTAGTTCTGCATGTGCATACCTACATCCACACATAAAAACATAAAAGATTGTACATAAAGTATGACTGAAGTCGCCTTCCCGTCACCCCCCCCCCGCGAAAAAATATATTTTTGCTATGCTACTGGACTCCTCACTCTAGCGACATTCATTGTAGCGCACTTCTGTTGGCAATGAAATGCAGATGATAGCCCCACTCCAATTTTAATTGATCCGCATCAAGCTTGCTGTGTGTACCTCAGGTCTGTGGAAGTCTGTTGAAGATTGCCTTTGCGAGTGCTTCATGCCGCTTGAGTTAAGTATGGGTAAAGCTGGTGGAGATATACAATTTCAAAAAATAATTCTCGAGTTTTAAAAAAATATTACCCATTAATAACTTCACCGATATTGAGGTAGTACACAGAGCTTCATAATGAAATGTTGTGGTATTTTCTGTCCGACCACCAAGCCAAGCTTTTTGATGCCAAATACAGGGCTTTTCCCAAAAAAGTGTAATTCAAAATTTTTTTTCTGACTATCTATGAACTTCAGTTTAAATTATTTGTTATTGGTAGCATGTCAAAAGGTCACCAGCACATATTTTATTTGTGTCCTTAGAATTTGCCCTGATACCAGAAAAAACTCCCAAACTTGGCAACATTATTCAATATCGCTTGTGGGAAAAGCTATCGAAGAATTGATATACAAAACTAAGTCAATATTTTTAGTTAGATCACTTCATTACCTTGCTGGAAATGACATTTATTGAGTGCATTTCAAAATGACTTTTAAAAAAATTGTTGTTTGACGATATTTAGCTCAGTCGGCGCCATACTACAGACTCTCATAACTAGGAAACAAAATTTTTGGCAACAAAAATCCATCACCAGGACGAGTTTCAAACTTCGAGAAACGTTAAAAATATTCCGCCATATTCGTTATGGTCAAAAAAACGCTGGGGGATTTTGCATGGCATAACCCTAATTTGTTGTATTGTTTAACACATTTATATACTCCTTCACTCCTTTTGCCTCAACTAATATTGTTAGCGAATATTTTGGTGTGTGTTTGAGGTTGTTTGTGCTTTTAGCCATTTCATTCTGTATGATATGTATTATTTATTATGTGCGATCATTATTTTTTGCTGCAAGCCAGTGCCTCTAACAAGGTCCATTATATGTATTGAATTGAATAAATTAATTATGCTCCCACAGTTTGTTGCTCTGTACTGGCCTGGTGTGGTTGTGCTGACAAAATGCTTTCTTTTTTTTCAGAAAAGAAGTCCGCACAATACTGTTACGAAAAGAAAGAAACACAGGTGCTTTTGGTACGTGGAAGTTAAGACATTCCTTTGTATTTTAATACGAGATACAAAGCTGCCAAATAAAATAAACTTTTGACAATTTTTGTTCGCACAACTTGCAGCATGTCTGTGCTGTATTTCGTTTTATGATCATGGGGAAATAAAATTCGATTTCACTGAGTAGGAAAATTTTCTTTGTTGGTTTTCAAACATTTGAATTCGTTTTATAATTTTTTTAGCATGTGCAGGTGCAGTCAAAAGTTTCCAGGTGACGCTGCCACAAGATTATTTTTGGAATAGTGGCCTGGGAAATGTTTAATGACCTTGTACTTGCAGATGAAAGATCTGCTGATTACGTATGCCTCATGTTGATTTTAATGGAAACACGTTTGTTATTTACGGACATGTAAAAGTATTATTATAAATAGTGTGTGAGAAAGGGCCCTGCGGAGCAGGGGTTTTTCCGTAGCAGCCGTTGCTTCATTTCTTCATTGCGGAGATATCTGTGAAAATTAAACAGGCTGTAGGTTCAATGTGTTACACGTGATCTCTGGTGCATTATTCATTCTTACGGAAGTGGTTGGCAGCATGTTACCTACGCCTTTTTACGTTTTCAAGGGAAATTTTGCAGTGTAGCTTGACTTTGGACCTATTATTCACCACTACTGAAGCCGGAAGGGCAGTGGTTGCTTTTGCCTTTGTGATAGACTGTTATACAAAATAAATTACTCGCCACGTCGTGCACGGTATTTTCTACTTATTCCAGAAAGTGTGCGATGCGACGCCCTTTTTGTGATGCATGATGACTCGATGTGTGGCCACCTTAGATTCACCGCACTTCCCATAGAATCCAGGCGCGCTTCTACTGGCTTAAAAAGCGACAGCGTACGGAGCAATACGCATCCAGTAAAATAGATAGCGGTGCAAGTTGGCACGTATCTGTATTGCAATTTTTTGCACGCATAAAAACAGGGCCATAAAAGACATACAAGTGCAAGCTCTCAACTAATTTATTTTTGAAACGAGGAAAAACACATAAGGACCTAGAAAATATATCAGCGCAAGTGCAAGTCTTGTGACAGGCAAACATACGCAGAGATGCTAAGTATAATTAAAAAAATACTATACACCCTAATTGTTAGAGTGACCGATGGTTGACTAATACATTTGTTTGTGCACTTATTTATACAGAAGGCTTACGTTAGTTTACGTGTTAGTTGATCCCTATGTGAGAACAAAATATGTGTATCATGAAGCACGGTATCACACATTTTACAATAATCTGACATGTGTGAAAATGTTTCTTTTTCTAGTGAGTTAGCATGCTTTTTTAGTTGTCTATTGATGCAGCGGCCAGTCACTATGCGTACATTTCCACAGGTCAGTGTTATCAGATATACCACCCCTTTTCAGCGTTTTATGAACTTCGATTGCTTTTTTAGGTGACAGGTGCATATTCTTTCCCCTGTTTCGAACAATTTGCCAACGACCTGACATGAATGTTGCGCCCTAATAGGGGCGCTCAAAGCAACATCGATGCTCTTTCTGCAGCTTTTTTTTATACGTGGGAAAACTTGTGACTGTATACCAGAACCCCATATTGCTTTTTACTTTTACTGAAATGGTTCTTTGAAGGTGAAGGCCACAAGTTTTTTGCTATTCTTGTGACTTTATCAATAGTTCTGGTGATAGCCTGTTACGTGATACCCACTGAGGGTAGCCGTGATACTTGTTTAGAAAAGCTTTCTTTTCATGTGTGATATCAAGACTTTATCATAACCCCTCGAACACAATACTCTGCTATTTTATCCTTAACAATCTGAAATGACTTGACCAGTACCTTATTGGGTTTTTCTAATCTAGGGCTGTAATCCAGCACATGTGGTTAGGAAACAATGTATTTGATAGGTCTAAAAGGGTAGCCTGTTGTCTTTAGCAAACTCATGGCTAAACGCGAGCACCAAGCCACATTCACGAAACATTTTCAGCACATTCACAGAATTAAACCCTTTATCACCTCCTTCGAATATAATAAAAATCATCAATAAAGCGGAAAATTTGACAAAAGAACTAGCGTCTAGGGGTCTAACCGCTGATAGAAAAGGCTGCTTCGTTATTGGATGTTTGTTCAGAAATCGTCTGAAGCCACTGAAAAAAATTCAGAAAGAATAACGTAAAGCCTTGGAAAGAGAAAATGCGTGTCTTGGAGCTATTTTCTTTTCTTGATTTGGAAAAGCTTTGCAATTCTGTCAAAAATTGAAGAGCCTTCATTTTGAAGTGTTTTTTTTGTAAAACGCACGATCCTGGTGAGCCGTTCCGAGCCATTGTCACTTAAAGGAACACTTGGCAGCTGAAGGTAGCTTGTTTTATTCATAAACAGTTTTTCACATTGAAAATTTCTATAACCCGCCCGTAATCCGTAATTCTGAGGTGGTTGTGCATTTTTGCAGAGGAGAAATTCCAGAGGGATGTGGAGCGTTCAGCTTGACGTACAAGATTTATTTTACCCCATTTTGCACTTAGAGTTGTTGATAAGAGTAAAACAGTGAAATTGTGAAGAGAATGATTAACTCAAGTTTAGAAAAAATAATGTGGAATTTAGGTAAAAGTTTCAGCGAAATACTGCATTTTTATTTGAATTCTACTTCTGTCGGGTGGGATAAAGAATTGTGTGTACACAAATCTGGCATATGTAAAGGTTCTAAGGTATCCCCTTTACTCAGCGATATTTTCTTCCAAGAGTGGCCCGAAAAGTTCAGCATGCAGTTCAAGGCATCACTAAACGAATTTTGTGCTTTGTTGATGATTTTTTGAATATATTGGATGGAGCTGACTATGAGTTGAATGCTGTGAATGTACTGAAAGTATTTCGTGAATATTGCGTGGGACTCGCGTTTACCCATGAGTTAGCGAAAGACAACAGGCTAAAGTTTTTAGACCGATCAATAACGTTTTTCGCTAACCACATGTGCTGGATATACAGGCCTCGATCAGAAAAATCTCTGCTCCAGTACACATCAGGTCATTCCGAAATGGTTAAAATGGAATAGCAGTGCCTTGTTGTCCAGGGGCTATAGTAAAGTATTGCTATCACGCAATGAAAGAAAGCTTTTGTAAACAAGTAGCACAGCTATCCTCAGTAGGCTTCCCGATACAGGCTATCGCCAGAGCTGCTGATAAAGTTATAAGCATAATAAAAAAAAACGTGAGGCCTTCACCTTCAAGGAAGCATTTTAGTAAAGATAAAAAGCAATGCGAGGTTCTTTCATATATTCACAAGTTTTTTCACGTAATAAAAAATAGTTGCTGGGAGATACGGCATCAATGTTGTTTTCAGCGCCCCTATTAAGGCGCAACATTTGTGTCAGGACGTTGGCAAAACGTTCAGAACAGGGGAAAAAAATGTAGCTGTTGCCTAAAAGAACATTTGAAGCTCACAAAATGTCAAAAAGAGGTGGTGTATCTGACGCCACTAACCTGTGGAAGTGTATACATAGGACAGGCTGGCTGCTGCATCAATGGAAGACTAAAAGAGCATGCGAACTCACAAGGATTGATTGATTGATATGTGGGGTTTAACGTCCCAAAACCACTATATGATTATGAGAGATGCCGTAGTGGAGGGCTCCGGAAATTTAGACCACCTGGGGTTCTTTAACGTGCACCCAAATCTGAGCACACGGAACTCACAAGGAAAGGAAGCATTTTCACATTTTTCAGGTCATTGTAAAGCAGGCCGTTTTGTTCCCGTGTTTCACGATACACATATTTTGTTCTCCCACAGAGGTCAACTAACACGTGAATTTACGGAAGCCTTCCATATAAATAGGTGTACAAGCAAATGCATTATTCAACCATCGGTGGCTTTAACAGATAGAGTATAGTTGTTTATATTCTATTTAGCCATGCCTTTCTATGTTTGTCTGTCACAAGATTCGCACATGCGCCGAGCTGTTTTGAGGTCCTTATCTGTTTTCTTTCTTTATAAATAATCAGTTGAGAGTTAGCGCTCATATGTTCCTTTACTGTCCTATTTTTTGTGCGCGCAGAAAACGCTTATATTGAGAATACGCATAAAGTAGCGACGAGCGCCGTCACCACAAGCGACTCACAAGCAGTCGGCATGGCCTTCTATAGTTCCGCGCATTACGTCTTGACAACAAATTGGTATCGACCTGCTAGGACCGTTTTGGCACTCTTGCAACAACAGCCACTGGATCATAGTCTGTGTCGATCACCTGGTCAGATATGCGGAAAGCGATACAATTCCATCCGGCACAGCTGAGTTCATTACTTATATATTTTATTTATTTATTTATTTATTTATTGAATACTGCAGATTAACAATTGGTCCAAGCAAGACAGGTACATGATGCAGGATATATACACAAAAGCCCATGTGATTATATAGGAATATAACACGAGAGTCGGAACCGCAAACTCGTACTAACAGAATGCAACAAAGTTAACATGGCAAAGTGTACATAAAAAGAAAGAGAGCGCAAATTGACAGTGCCTATTTTAGCTCTAAACAACAGAAAGTTGGCTGAGATGAGTCAGGCAGTTCGACTCTGAGAGAGTACGCGGAAAAAAAGAAAATTCAAAAGTGTTGGTTTCGGCAAAATACGGAGGTTATAAATGGGCGTGATGACGTGTATGCCTAGTGGACAGAGAAGATACATAGGCACCCGGGTCAAGGTTCAACTTGTGATTAACTAGCAGCTATGGGAAGTTAAGGCGGTTCCTTTTTCGTCGTAATGAAATTGTTTCAATGTTGTTAGAAATCATAAGTTCAGTCGGCGAGTCCGTAAGTTTGATCTTAGAATAAGCAAACCAAACAGCTTTCCTCATGTACTGCTTCGAGTTTCTTTATGTTGGACTTAGTAAAAGGGTACCATACAACACAGAGTAATCTGGTTTGGGTTTTATGTACGTATAATAACAAAGTAGTTTTGTGTTAGGAGGGGAACTTCTAAGTTTATGTTTTCGAAAACACAGCTTACGAAACGCACAAGAACATACTTTGTCTATGTGAGTGTTTCAAGACAAGTCACTAGTTATGATCACGCCTAGATATTTGTAGTTTTTACCTGTTTTAGTGAGGATAAGCCGAGGTTGTAAGTAAAATGAAGGAGTGTTCTTGAACCAGTCGTGCAAAGATAAACAGTTTTTTGTTCCTTCAGTACCATACCATTGTCACTACCCCAGACTAGTATCGTATTAAGATATACGTTCAGGTTCTTTTGATCATTGAAACAAGTAATTTTACGAAAGAGCACACAATCATCCGCGAATAATCGGATTTGAGTTCCTGGTAGTACTGTGTTTGCAATGTCGTTTAAATAAATTAAAAATAACAGCGGCTTTAGTACACTACCATGTGGCAAGCCTGATGTAACAGGAAGAGAGCTTGAATTGATCTCATTTATTGAAAAAAAAAAACTGGGAACGTTCTGACAAATAGTGTTGTATCGAGAAAATGAATATGGCGGGCAGAATGATTCCCTTGAGTTTTGTGATTTTTCGTGACGAACAACTTTGTCGAATGCCTCGCTAAAGTCAAAGAAAATGACGTCCATTCGATCATTTTTATCCAGAGTTTCTGCAAATGATTGAAGCACTGATACTAATGGAATAATCTTTTCTAAAGTCATGCTGAAAATCAGTCAGTACATAGTTTTGCTCGAGAAATTCCGCAAAGCGCTTCGATATTACAAGTTCGAGCATTTTACAAATTGGTGATGTTAATGAGACGAGACGGTAGTTTTGTACAAGTGAATGGTTGCCTTTCTTAAAGACGGGAACAACACGAGCACTCCTCCAATCAGTGGGTAGTTTGCACTCAAGAGTGACCACCGAAAGACCACAACGACAAAGGTAGTAATGTCTATATTGCAAGAAAAGCGTGATATCAGTACGTTTTTTGGCACTGGTACACGCTTGTAATCCTGGCACTTCGCAGGGTGCACTAGGAAAAAGCTGTGTCGCACTAGTAGGGGCGCTCGCTCAACCACTGTGATGCTGGTGCGCACTGCGAAGCGCTGGAAGCGCTGGAATTTTCATTGGCAAGCGCTCGTGAACACTGGTGCACGCACTGTTTTTACGTGCGCAGCGTGCACGTTATTGTAGCATGTGTCGTGCTATGTTTCGGTGTCGTTGAATATACAACGCTTGGTTCCATGGCATGGAGAGATGATACCCTAACAGATACCAAGCATACGTAATTTTTGCGGCGCACGTACGTATCGCAGCAATTATAATGCACCTTTTTCGAACAGGCCCCCACGTATACCTGCCATATTCTCATCACCCGTGTATTTGTTTGTTTGTTTGTTTGTTTGTTTGTACAATACTGCGAACCTTGAAAGGTCCAAGCAGGAGAGGGATGTACACATCCAGAAGACATGCGTATGAATGCAAGATCGACACATGAATGTGAGGGTACATAATCAACAGGTAAGTATACAATCATTATACATTGGATGACAGCAAGGGTGAACACTCTGGCAAAACATTCCAATCGGAAACAGTTCTGGGAAAAAATGAATATTTGTATTGGTCTGTACGGGCAAAGAACGGTGTAATACTTCGGCTATGTTTGTGACGAGACGCTCGACTAGGGTTATTAGCTATGTAATCTTGTGACTGGATTCCCAATTTATTAAAATATAGCTGGTGTAGAAACTTTAGACGGGCACTTTTACGTCGGTTGGCCAATGGCTCTAGGTGTGCGAGCTCCAACATAGCTGAAGGGGAGTCGCGACGTCTAAAACGTTTATAAATAAAGCGAGCTGCCAATCTCTGAATTTTTTCAAGCTTTTCTTATTAGTGATAGTATGGGGATCCCATACAATGCTTCCGTATTCCAGGGTGGGTCTTACAATGGATTTGTATGCAATGAGTCTAAGCGATGAGGGGGCATCACCTAATTTATGCTTCAAAAATCCTAACTTCTTTCTCGCGGAGGAACATATGTTATTTATATGTGTTGACCAGTTAAGTCTGGACGTCAAGGTTAACCCCAGGTACTTATGTTCCTCCACTTGTTTAATCTGATAATTGCCAAGACTATACATGAAGTGAGATTTATTCTTATTGGAGATGCACTTGTAAACTGTCTTGTCGAGATTTATAATCATATCCCATTTATTGCACCATTCCGTTATTGCATGCAAAGCATGGTTAAGAACGTGCTGGTCAGTGACAGACACTATGTGGCTAAAGATGATGCAATCGTCTGCAAACAGCTTAAGGCGTAGAGGGGGCTTTACAATTTGGCCAAGATCATTAATATAAATGTTAAATAGAACCGGTGCCAAGACCGAACCCTGTGGGACGCCAGAAAAAACATCAAGAAAACGAGAACAGGAACCGTCAATTTCAACATACTGTTTGCGGCCAGTTAGGTATGAGATGACCCAATTGACGACTTGTGATGGAATGCCTAAGTTTTTCATTTTTGTTATTAGTTTCGAGTGTGGAACTCTATCGAACGCTTTTGAGAAGTCTATTAGAACTGCGTCAATCTGTCCGCCCTCGTCAAGTACCTGTGCCATCTCATGGACGGTAACTACTAATTGAGTTGCAGTTGAAAAACCTCTTCGAAAACCGTGCTGTACGTTAGTAAGAAGATTATTGTCAAGAAAATCATTTAGGTGTTTAGCAATTACGTGTTCGAGAACTTTACAAACTGTGCAAGTGAGAGATATGGGTCGGTAATTACAATAATCGGTGACAGAGCCTTTTTTAAAAATTGGTTTCACTCGGGCAACCAACCATTCAAGTGGGAGGCAAGAAGTTTCAAGAGACTTAGAATACAACTGTACCAAGAATCTAGCTAGGAGCTCTGCATATCTTTTGAGAAATGCGGTGGGAATGTTATCAGGTCCTGCGGATTTTTTAGGATCTAATCGTAAGAGCAGCTCAGTAACACCTTCGACAGTAATATGAATATATTGGTTGCTATCGTTGACGTAAGGCGTATTACCCAGCGTGGCTGGCCTTGAGA
Organism: Rhipicephalus annulatus; assembly: GCA_013436015.1. NCBI lineage: Eukaryota > Metazoa > Arthropoda > Arachnida > Ixodida > Ixodidae > Rhipicephalus > Rhipicephalus annulatus. The sequence continues at coordinate 11,384 of WOVY01011307.1, forward strand.
ATACGCTCTGGAAATAGGAATTGAACGTATCAGCAATTTCTTTTTTATCTGTAACAATGCGAGCACCAACAGCTATTTGATCTACGCTTCTTGAGCCCTTGTTTGATAAAAATTGCCAGAATTTGTGAGGGGATTCGGTAGCAAAGCGCCCAAGGGTGGTTGAATAGAAGCGCTCTTTAGCTTCTCGTAGTTTAGATTTCAACTTAGAACTTAGCTTAAAAAGGAGGGCGGCATCCCTGTTCTTCCTTTTTCGGTACCGTTTTAGTTTACGTTTTAAATGTATAATTTCTCTGGTTATCCAAGGATTGGCTTTGTTGATTTTTTTCATTTTATCTGGAATGAACTTATTGATGCAATAATTGCAGCATGACTTAAACTTTGCCCATAAGACGTTAACATCGTCATCCTGAAATGTCAGTAATGCTTCTTCTAAATGGTGGGCAATGTTTGGGTTATCTGCTGCGTTGTAGTCTTTTACTTTTACAGATTTAGCGTTGTTTAACTTGATTCGGTTTGGAAGCTTGCAGGAAAAATATACGAGCTTGTGGTCCGAGACTCCCTCGTGAATTTCTGTGGTATGATCAGTAAAGCTGGCTGAACACAAAATTAAATCTAGAATGGAGGAAGCAGTGCTAGTCACCCGTGTTGGATATAGTACTGTCTGTGTAAGGTTGTAAGCTAATAAAGTGTCTAGAAGGATTTCAGAGTTCTTTGTATCAGTGCCCCCTGATGACATCGAGCACCAATCTATGTGTGGTAAGTTGAAATCTCCCGCAGCAATAATGTTCTGATCCTTATACACTGCCAAATGATCATACAGTTCAAGTAAAAATTCACAGGGAGCTCCCGGCGGCCTATAAATTCCCGCAATAACAATATGGTTTCCTGAAATATTTATTTTACAAAAGACACTTTCGTGGTCAGGGTTAACAGCAGGCAGTGAAACAGATGAAAGGCCCGCCTTCACAAGAATTGCCACACCACCTCCTCGTGTAAGTCTATCTTTGCGATAGCACGTGTATGAAGACGGAATCACGAATTATCAGGCAAATCTGGGCAAAGCCAGGTTTCGGAGATGACAGCTATTGTGGAATCTAGTTGTAGTGTTTCAAGTAGTGAAGTTTCTAGCTGTGGAGTTTCTATTATTATTATTATATTGGTTTTATTGGCGCAAGGGCCATGTTTGGCCAAAGAGCGCCATAAAAATTATAAAAGTGTAATAATTGTCAGTGTATAACAATGGTATTTAGGGATGTGAGCAATGATAATGTTACGTGGCTGTATAGTGGCCTAAAATTCCGCGCTCCAAGGCAGGTAAAAAAAAAAAAAAAAAATACATAGATACTAAAATCATGAGCATGACGTGACACTTGAAGTGAGGATGAATGATAGACGGTCATAGTAATAAAATCATAAAAGGATAATAGCACAACTGCCTTGTCAACGACCCTTGTGTCCAAGGGACGCCAGGCAGGTGCTTTTTAATGTAGTTACCGCAGCAGCAACCTCCACTTGGAGGTCGTGCTACGGATTTCCTGGAAATATGACATGAAAATTATTTATATCTTTTAAAAATGCGAGCAATGATTTGTGCTTAAAAACAGGCTCTTTACCTATAAACATTGACGGATGCAGTGGCATTTGATGTCGGTGAAGAAGTAGAAAGTGTTTTTGTCTAAGAGCATCCAATTCCTTGCATTCAATTAAAATATGAAGAACGCTGAGTGGGTCACCACATCTGTCACACACGGGAGGATCACCACCAGACAAAAGGTGTGAATGAGTGCTATGGGTGTGTCCTATTTGTAGTCTTGTGAGTATTACTTGAGTGTGGCGTGACCTTGATATTGACGGCCAAGTTCCAAGGCTCGGTTTGATAACATGTAATTTATTTCGCGTTTGCTTATCCCATGAAAGCTGCCAGTGCGCCCTGAGCTTCTGTTTTACGAATTGTTTGAGTTCTAACGCAGAGACAGCCATAGATGCATTAGTGTTAGCGTTGTCCTTAGCTGAGGCAGCCAGTTGGTCCGCTAACACATTTCCCCGGATTTCGCGGTGCCCTGGCACCCAGCACAATACAACTTGTTTTTTGAGCGAGTATATGGTGCACAGAAGAGAGTAAAGCATCAAAAAGACAGGATTTTATGTTTTTTGAGGGTCTTCAAAGCTTTTATGACACTCAGAGAGTCGGTGAATATTATCGCACGTTTGTAGCTTTAGTTCCTTTATGTGTTTAGCGGCCACAAGTATAGCATAGGCCTCCGCTGTGAATATGCTTGAATTAGGGTGGAGAATGCCAGAATCTGAAAAGGATGGACCAACGGCAGCATAGGACACGCCACTATCAGACTTGGAAGCATCCGTAAAGAATTCAGGACAGTTGTATTTGTGCTGCAATTCGAGAAAGTGAGTGTGTATATGTGCTATAGGCGCATGCTTCGTAACTTCAACAAATGATGTATCACAGTCTATGGGCTGCCACTGCCACGGCGGCAGACATGGAACGGGAGCCATCAGACTGTGTTCAATAAGTGGCACACCCGTTTGTTCAGCGAGGCTCCTCACACGAAGTGAGTAAGGCTGTTGAAACGAAGGACGGTTCTCGAAAAGCGTACAACTTGACACATTGACAAGTCATTGATAGTCGTGTGAAGGGTGTTCTTTGTCTGCGTTCGTTTTTAAATAGTATATAAAAGACATGTATGTTCTTTGCAGGTGCAATGACCACTCATTGGATTCGACATACAAACTCTCCACGGGACTAGTGCGAAAAGCTCCCGTAGACAGACGGATGCCCAAATGGTGGACTGGGTCAAGCATTTTCAGAGCACTTTGGGGTGGGCAGACTGATATATTATTGCCCATAATCCAGGCGCGTTCGAACGAGGCTTTTGTAGAGATTGATTCAAACAATTTCGGTCACTCCCCCATGATGTGCCGTGAGAGTACTTTCAGAATGTTCATTGTTTTTATACATTTGTTTTTATATACTTGATGTGTGATGTAAATGTGAGTTTAGAATCCAAAATTAGGCCTAGAAATTTATGCTCGGCTCTACAGGTAACCGCTGGCCAAGCAAGTCAATTTCGGGATTTGGGTGGAGGCCTCTCTTCTAGAAAAGAGCACACAGGTGCTCTTCTCTGGACTTAACCTGAACCCGTTTTGGTCAGCCCACTTGGATACTTTGTTCAGACAAAGCTGGACATGCCGCTCACACACTGCAAGATTACATGACCTAAAGCTACCTGGATATCATCCACATACATTGAATAGAATGTGTTATGTGGAATGCAGAGTCGTAATGAATTCATTTTTATAATAAAGAGGGTGCAACTCAGGACACCACCCTGGGGTACTCCCGTTTCTTGAATAAACGGCCTGGACAAGACATTCCCAATACGAACACGGAATGTTCGCTCGGATAAGTAGCTCTTTATGATATTCCAACATATTGCCATGAATACCAATGTCTGACAGATCTCTAAGGATGCCGTAGCGCCATGTGGTGTCATATGCTTTTTCCATGTCAAGAAACACACAGAGACAGTACTGTTTGTGGATGAACGCATCGCGGATGTATGCTTCAATGCGTATGAGATGGTCTGTAGTAGATCGGTCCTCTCTAAAACCACATTGAAAGGGGTCAAGAAGTTTGTTGGTTTCTAGAAAATGCATAAGTCTTTTGTTTATCATTTTCTCGAACACCTTGCACAGGCAGCTCGTAAGGGCTATTGGACGGTAACTTGTAACTGAAGAGGGGTCCTTGCCTTCCTTTAGAATAGGAACAACAATGGCCTCCCTCCACGTAGACGGCAGGTACCCCAGCAGCCCAGATAGTGTTATACAGAGCAAGTAAACTGAATTTCGGTGTCATCGTGAAGGTGTTTGAGCATGTCATACATAATTCTGTCTGGTCCCGGCGCTGTGCTGTGGCACGCATTGAGGGCCGTCCTAAGTTCGGCAATTTTAAATGGAGTATTATACTGTTCGTTTGTTTGGTCTTCAACTCTAGTGTTTTCCGTTCTGTCATTTCTTTATGTTTTAAGAAAGATTTTGAGTAGTGCGCAGAACTGGAAATGCGCTCAAAGTGCTTGCCAAGGCTGTTGGCCTGGTCCTCCAGTGTGTTCCCTTGACTCACTAAAGGCAGAGGATATGCTTGCTGCCCCTTAAGACTTCTGAGGCTGCTCCAGACTTTCTTTTCATTGGTGTAGGAGTTAATGCCGGAGAGAAACTTGACCCAACTCTCCCTTCTTGCCTGACGTCGTGTTCGCCTACCCAGTGATTTCACTTTTTTAAATTCGACGAGGTTTTCTGCGTTTGGATATCGGCGCAGGATGCCCCAGGCTTTATTTTGTTTCCTACGCGCTTCTCTACAGTCATCGTTCCACCAGGGAACACGTCGTTTACACGAGTGCCCATTTGTTTGCGGGATACACTTTTCAGCAGCATCCAGAATAAACGCACTGAAGAATGCTACTGCGCAATCAATGTCACAATTTGTGATAAAGTCACGAGGTAAAAGTGTCAATTCTTGAAATTTCTCCCAGTCAGCGGATGCTATTTTCCATTTGGGCATATGAGGAGGAACCTCATGCGATAATGTCAAGTTTTAACATAGCAGGAAAGTGGTCACTGCCGTACGAATTCATGACCACGTTCCATTCTAACTCGGTAAAGAGAGAGGGAGAACCAAGCGCCAAGTCTATCGATGAGTATGAGTTGTGATGAATGTTGTAATAGGTAGGCTGTTTTTTATTGAAGAGGCATGCTCCGGAGCACAGGAGGAATTGCTCTATCAGTCGGCCTCTCGCATCGCACCGGGCATCCCCCCACAGAGTGTTGTGAGCATTGAAATCACCAACAACAATGTAGGGTGCCGGCAGCTGGTCAATGAGGTGATGAAAATCTGTGCGGTTAAGTTTGTAGCTTGGTGGTATGTATAGTGAACACACAGTGACTAGTTGTCAAATAGAATGACGCGGACTGACACTGCTTCGAGTGCCGTCTGAAGAATAAGAGGTCGGCAAGGCACGGATTTTTGTACTATTATAGCTACACCGCCGGATGAAGCAGTTTGCCTCATCCGATCCTTGCGGAAACACGGCATATTGTCTAAGAAAGTTTGTTTGAGATGGCTTCAGATGTGTCTCTTGGATGCACAGCACCTTGGGATTGTGTTTATGTAAAAGTTCTGTAATGTCATCAAGATTGTGGAGAAGACCCCTAGCATTCCAGTGCATTATTTGTGTAGCCATTTTGAGTGAGTTTTTATGCTGTGCGTCGAAAGTAGACAACCTTAGCTAGGAGGCCTTTTCAGGCCCCCTAATGCGTGGTTTTTTCTTTTTTGGCAGGCTCCTTAGAGCCACGCCAATCTTTCGGCGTCTGAGGGCGCCGATACACTTTGTGTTGTGTCCATCATCTCGGAAGAGACGCTGGACGCCCGCTCGCGGTGCCCGCGTGCGGTTGTGAGAGACTTCGGGCCCTCTGCCTTGGCAGGTGGCCGAAAACTGCAGACCAGAGGCCTGCATGGCTGTTTGGCTAGTGGTGGTGTCCATTGCCTCCTGCGAGGCACTGGACACCCGCTCCAAAGAGCGATCTGTGTGTAGCGTAGACTTCGCCTCAGTCGACGAAGTCTTTGACCCCACCGGGCAAGAGGTTGTTGGGACCTCCTTAGCCTCCTTGTTGCCCTGGCTGCTGCCAGGGCTTGCAGAGGCCACCGGTGTGGGACTGGTTTGCTGCGGGCAGGGCAGCGCTGGCTGTTCCCGCCAGAGGGGCAGGTGGCTCTGACCTGGCCACGCTAGGCATGGTCCAGGTAGCCACCAAGGGCCGTTGTGGTGCCGCCCCTCGTTGCACCACTTCAGCGAAGGAGGCTCTTAGTGCGAATGAAGGTGAAACTCTCTGTCGTGCTTCACGGAACGTAATATTTTCGTTAACTTTTATGGTGATAATTTCTTTTTCTCTCTTCCAGGCTGGGCACGCTCTGGAATATGCGGCATGGCTGCCTTTGCAGTTTGCACAGTGTACCTCATCGTTTTTGGCACTTATCAGTTCGTGACCTGTTATGCCGCATTTGCCACAAGTCAGCTGACCTCGGCAGGTCTGAGATCCGTGTCCAAATCGCTGGCATTTAAAACAACGTCTCGGGTTAGGAACATACGGTCGCACAGAGAGTTTTTACGTAGCCGGTCTCGATGTTTTAGGTAGGATGCTTGAATTGAATGTAAGTATTAGGTGCTTTGTTGCGGTTTCAGTGTTGTTGCGTCTGATTTTTATGCGCTGCACCTGTAATATGCCTTGGTCTTTCCATCCGTCTAGGAGTTCCTCTTCACTTAGTGTCTTAAGGTCTTCATCGGATACTACGCCCTTCACTGTGTTCATGGTACGATGTGCAGTAACTGATACAGGGATATTGCCAAAGGCTACGAGGTGTGAGAGTTTGTCGTACTGTTCCTTGTCTTTTAGTTCGAGGAGAATGTCCCCACTTGCCATCTTTTGAGGCCTTATAGCCGGTTCCAATGGTGTCTTTAAGGCACTTGGCCACTAAAAAAGGTGATATTGCTCTGGCTTTGTTGATGATTGTTCGCAGTGAAGGACATGGTATTTTGGAAATGTTTTCAATGTTTTGAGGGAAAAACAAAGATGATGCATCGGTGCGTACTCTTTCGGAGCACGATCAGTTACAGGGGGGTTTTGAGGTCCCATGAAAAATTGGCTTCTTCGGCATCGGCGCCTACCACCCACCACGGAGCCCCAACAAGGGGGACGCGGCAGAACATGTGAACAAGCCTGCCCTTCGCCAGCAGTACGCCGTTGCTATAACCGAATATGGTTTATCCTAGGCAGGATAGCCACACAAGGTTAACCCTTGCCGCCATGAAAAATCGGAAGTAAATGGAAGAGAGAAGAAGACAGGACAGATTTAAAGACGAGAAAAGACTAAGATATAGGAAGAGAGAGATAGGAAAAGGCGACTGCCGATTTCCCCTGGGTGGGTCAGCCCAGGGTTGCCGTCTACGTGAAGCCGGGGCCAAAGGGGTGTGTTGCCTCTGCCGGGGGGGCCTTAAAGGTCCAATCACCCAGCGTCGGCTCAACCCCCAGGATCCCCTTTCCCCGGACACGGCAAAGCCACGCACTGGCTAGGCGTGGGAGGGAGCCGAAACTCCCCCGTTAGCTCGGGTCCGTGGTGTCGCTACACACCAAACGCCTACTTGCGCAGGCGCCCCTGCGGGGGCTGTGGA
>WOVY01011308.1:0-38751 GCA_013436015.1 Rhipicephalus annulatus
CACAGCAAAGAAAAACTCCCTGCAGCTATAACCTAATGTAATCCCTCCGAAGATAAAATTATTTCCACGTTATTTTTAAACCTAGCTTCTTAATTGGTTCGGCCAGGTATCTTTAACTTTGATAAGCATATCGTTGACAGGATAAAAAGAAATGATCTATTGATTCCGATTTCTTGCAAAAGAGACACAAAGGAGATGCTGTTAGTCCAGCTTTAGTAGTTAGTAATTCAGATGCGTATTATGCATCATAATGGAAAGAGACGAAGATGAAGTGTTGCTTGAGCTGAGTGGTTTTCCGCTCATCTTCAGACTTTTCCCTATTTTCGCAGTTATAGGGGAACATAGTTCCCTTTTCAGCGGCGATGGGAGTGGACTCATCTGCACGCCCACCGAGTTGCCGGGCGACGCGCCGGCAGCCTCAAGGAAGCGAAACTGCCTTTCGAGTGACAGCGGGCTACCCTCATTCATTTCATTCATTTTATTTTATTTCAAGTTCTCTTATTACATGAAAATACACAACACTGGTAGACCCATAGCCACTGGCTACTAGGGGGTCTAAATAAATATGCATTTAAAGGAACAGATTGTGGTAACAAAGCAGATATTTTATAAGTAAACTTCAATCATACAAGAAAAAAAGAGAAAAAAAATCGAAACAAAATATAAGAAGGAAACATATTTTGATAAGTCATTTGCAGTATCTTGCAGCATTGTTCCATGCAAACAACGGATTGTATGTATACAATACATCAAATGCATAAAAGTACGTATACCATGTCAGTATGATTCAGTGAAGTATGTCAGTCAAGTATGTCAAGTTTGTCAGTCAAGTATGTCAAGTAGTATGTCAAGTTATTGACACTGCGAGAGCGTGTCGACAGCTCTGACGACGAATACGTGACCGTCATGAGCCAGAAAGCAAAGCGGAGGATGCTCAGGCATCCATGGACGCATTTGCTGGGGGGCCCAGCAAAGTCCGCCGAGGTACACCGCGTCCTATTTTGCCTACGCAACCATCCATCAACATGAGACTACTGAAACAGGCAAGCTGTATCTTCAGAGCTCGAGGCACTGTTGCCGAACAGTATTAAGCATATCAGAGTGAATCCCCGGAAAAATGTTGTAGCAGTGGACGTCGCTCAAGCGTCAGCGTTAGATTCACTGAGCAAAGTTACCGTCCTTGGCCGGCAATGAATGTTCACACTATCATTCTTGCTAGGAAATCAGGCAACTACAGGTGTCATATATTACATCGATGTGACCATCTCGAACGAAGATCTGCCGATTCCTATTAAGCCTGCTACATGAATGGGCCTCAAATACTTACAGTGTGCCGTGTCGGAAAGTCGAGATGTGTGAAGATAACTTTAACAGTGAATGCCTGCCGACACATGCTAAGGTGGGTCATTTCCGTCATGGCTGTGTGGCCATTTGTCCCTAACCCGCTTCAGTGCCGAAAATGTCAGAAATTTGGTCATATTGTCACGAGGTTGTGACACACGCAGCACTTGAGAGGAAGCAGCAGTAGTCAAGGCGGTGTCAGGCGGAACTGTTTATTGGGCGAACTTGTGCCCAGCAAAACAAAGGCCAAACACAACTCACGGCAACAGCGGCGTGAACAGTCCGTCGGCCGACGGAAAAAGACTGACTAGTGGCGCACTGCGCCGGCTTTTTATACACGCGTCGTAACGCGTTCCAGAGTGGCATACAAGATAAACGCGGCCTGCGTTGCGCTTAACAGAAAGTGATAGCGGCTTTCTTCGTAACCAAAAGAGCCGCACGTGTCAGTCTTTTATACACGCGTCATAACGCGTTCCAGAGCGGCATACAAGATAAACGCGGCCTGCGTTGCGCTTAACAGAAAGTGATAGCAGCTTTCTTCGTAAACCAAAAGAACCGCACGTGTCACTATCCCCCTCTGAAAAAGCATCGTCCCGATGCTAAAGACAGAACATAAGAGAGAGCACATGCAATAAATTACATTAACAATGCGTCACAGCTAATCAGCACGCGTAATAAGGTTTAAGTCGCACCACGTGTACGACTTCGGGTTGTGCACGGCGTCGTTGGGATGACGTTAAGCCATCGGCCACGACCTCATAGTCCAGTTCTCCACGACGTCGAACTACCTTGTCGGGTCCAAAGTAGCGTCGCAGGAGCTTCTCAGACAATCCCCGTCGTCGTATCGGCGTCCAGACCCAGAGAAGGTCGCCGGGTTGGTATTCGGTGTGGTGTCGTCGAAGGTTGTAGTGGCGCCTGTCGACCGTCTGTTGGCTCTCGATACGCAGGCGGGCTAGCTGTCGAGCTTCTTCAGCGCGATCCAGGTAGTTGGCGACGTCGAGGTCTTCTTCGTCGGTGCCGACCGGTAGCATGGCGTCAAGCGTCGTTGTTGGGCTCCGTCCGTAGACGAGCTTGTATGGAGCAAACTGTGTCGTTTCCTGCACGGCCGTGTTGTACGCGAAGGTTACATACGGGAGTATGGCGTCCCACGTCTTGTGTTCGACGTCCACGTACATGGCCAGCATGTCGGCGATGGTCTTATTTAGACGCTCGGTGAGGCCATTCGTCTGTGGGTGGTACGCGGTGGTTCGGTGGTGGCTTGTCTGACTGTACCTCAAGATCGCCTGCGTTAGGTCAGCCGTAAAGGCCGTACCTCTGTCGGTGATGAGGACCTCTGGGGCTCTGTGGCGGAGGACGATGTTCTCAATGAAGAACTTGGCGACCTCGGCGGCAGTGCCCTTGGGCAAGGCCCTTGTTTCGGCATAGCGGGTGAGGTAGTCAGTCGCTACGACAATCCATTTGTTGCCAGAAGTTGACGTCGGGAACGGCCCCAGTAAGTCCATGCCGATTTGTTGGAATGACCGTCGAGGTGGTTCGATGGGTTGCAGAAGTCCGGCTGGCCTAGTTGTCGGCGTCTTGCGTCGCTGACAGTCTCTGCATGTCTTTACGTAGTGGGCTACGTCGGCAGTGAGGCGAGGCCAATAGTACTTCTCTTGTATTCGTGACAGTGTGCGGGAAACACTAAGATGTCCGGCTGTCGGGTCGTCGTGTAATGCTTCCAGAACCTCTGGACGTAACGCTGAAGGCACCGCGAGGAGGTGGTCGGCGCGGAGCGGCGAGAAGTTCTTCTTCAGGAGGACGTTGTTTCGCAGGGAAAACGAAGCCAGTCCTCGGCGGAATACTTTCGGCACGTCGGCGGTCTTGCCTTGCAGGTAGTCCATGAGGATCTTGAGCTCTGGGTCAGCTCGTTGGCGTTCCGCGAAGTCGTCGGTACTTATGGGTCCCAGGAAAGAGTCGTCGTCCTGGTCATCCTGGGGCGGCGGATCGACAGGGGCGCGAGACAAGCAGTCAGCGTCGGAGTGCTTTCGTCCGCTCTTGCAGACGACGGTGATGTCAAATTCTTGTAGTCTGAGACTCCACCGTGTGAGGCGCCCTGATGGATCCTTCAAGTTAGCTAGCCAACACAAGGCGTGGTGGTCACTCACGACTTTGAAAGGCCGGCCGTACAGGTAGGGGCGGAACTTTGATGTAGCCCAGATGATGGCAAGGCATTCCTTTTCTGTCGTGGAATAATTGGCTTCGGCCTTCGAAAGTGACCGGCTAGCGTAACTGATGACCCTTTCAAGTCCGTCGGTCCTCTGCACGATCACGGCGCCGAGCCCTGTGCTGCTTGCGTCCGTGTGAATTTCGGTGTCAGCTTCTTTGTCGAAGTGCGCCAGTATTGGCGGCGTTTGCAGGCGTCGCTTTAATTCTTGAAATGCCTCGACTTGCGGCGTTTCCCATTTGAAGTCGACGTCGGCCTTCGTGAGGTACGTCAGTGGCTCGGCGATCCGCGAAAAGTTCTTCACGAAGCGCCTGTAATAAGCGCAGAGGCCAAGAAATCGGCGTACTGCTTTCTTGTCAGTGGGTGCAGGAAAGTCAGCGATCGCAGCTGTTTTCTGTGGATCAGGGAGCACTCCCGACTTGCTGATAACGTGGCCAAGGAACAATAGTTCCTCGTAGGCGAAGCGGCACTTTTCTGGCTTCAGGGTAAGTCCCGAGGCTTTGATTACCCGAAGAACAGCTTCAAGGCGCCGGAGGTGCTCGTCGAAGTTGGAAGAAAATACGACTACGTCGTCCAAGTAGACGAGGCAAGTCTGCCACTTCAAGCCTGCGAGTACTGTGTCCATAACACGTTGGAACGTCGCAGGCGCCGAGCAAAGACCAAAGGGCATGGCCTTAAACTCGAATAGGCCGTCTGGTGTTATGAAGGCAGTCTTCTCTCGGTCTCTCTCATCTACTTCGATTTGCCAGTAGCCGGTTTTGAGATCCATCGACGAAAAATACTTGGCGTTGTAGAGTCTGTCCAGAGCATCGTCTATCCGTGGGAGGGGATACACGTCTTTCTTCGTGATCTTGTTCAGGCGACGATAATCGACGCAAAAACGTAGGGTTCCGTCCTTCTTCTTCACCAACACCACGGGTGATGCCCACGGACTCGTAGACGGCTGAATAATGTCGTCACGCAGCATTTCGTCGACTTGTTGCTTGATGGCCTCGCGTTCCCGTGCAGAAACTCGGTAGGGGCTCTGACGGAGCGGACGGGCATATTCGTCGGTTATGATGCGATGTTTCGCGAGAGGGGTCTGACGAAGCCTCGATGACGACGAGAAGCAGTCCTTGTATTGGTGGAGTAAGGCTTTGAGCTCCTTTTGTTGCTGCCTGGAAAGGCTTTGATTGACGTCGAAGGCGGGCGCGGACACTGCTGTCGACGTTGTGGCTCCCTGAGAATCGGTGAGGGCAAAGGCATTGCTCGCTTCCACAAATTCACTTAGATGTGCTACCGTCGTGCCCCTATTCAAGTGCCTATATTCGTTGCTGAAGTTCGTCACCATTACCTTGGCTTCGCCGTTATGAAGCTTGGCTATGCCTCTTGCGACGCACATCTTACGGTCTAGCAGCAGGTGCTGGTCGCCTTCGATGACACCTTGTAAGTTGGTAGACGCTTTGGTGCCGACGGAAATGATGACGCTCGACAGTGGCGGGATGGTTACCTGCTCTTCTGTCACATTCAAGGCATTGTGAGCGACGTTGCAGTCTGACGCCGTTGCATTATCCGTGGACAGCGTGATTGACCTGGTCGATGACTGCGCCTTGCTGGTCCAGGAAATCTATGCCTAAAATGACGTCTCGCGAGCATTGCTGCAGGACCACAAAATTCACAGAATACGTCTGGCTGTGAATTGTGACTCTTGCCGTGCAGGTTCCAGTCGGTGTTATAAGGTGGCGCCCTGCTGTTCGGATGTCCGGTCCTTCCCATGCAGTCTTTACCTTCTTGAGCTTAGCGGCGAAGAGACCACTGATGATAGAGTAGTCGGCGCCGGTATCGACTAGGGCGGTGACGCTGTTGCCGTCAATGATCACGTCGAGGTCGGTGGTTCGTCGTCTGGCGTTCCGGTTAGGTCGGGGCGTCGGATCACGGCTGCGTCGGCTTGGTCCGGTGCTGCTATGTCGCGTCGGCGGCGAGGCTTTGTCGTAAAGACTCTGCTCAGGCGGCGTACTGCGACTACGTCGGGAAAGTTCGTGCGTCGTGGTCGTCGTCATCGGCAGCGGCGGCGCGGCGGAGGAGGATCTTCGGCATTGCATCGTGCAGCAACCGCACCTCGATCGGTTGCTGCCTTTAGTTTCCCGGGTAGGGGCTTGGGGATCGGCCCCGGTTAGGGCCGGTGTACTGGCGGCGATCCGGGGAGACGTAGCGGCCAGGCGAAGGTGAACGGGATGGTCGTCGTTGTTGCCACTGCAATCCGTTGATGTAGTCGGCGATGTCGCGAGGTCGCTCACCTGGGCGCGGACGCGTCGCGTTCACGTCGAAGCCACACAGTCCCATCTCACGGTACTGGCAGTAGCGGTAGGTGTGCCCGGCTTCGCCGCAGTCGTAGCATAGAGGGCGGTGGTTCGGGGTGCGCCAAACGTCAGTTTTCCTCGGCGAGCGCTGGATTACTGGCGAGCGGGAAGGCGTCGGGGGTGGCGGCGGTGGCTGGCGACGAAACTGCGGAGACGTTGGGTCCTGGTGTTGGCGAGGAGCGGCGACAGGTCGTCGTGCAGTAGCGGCGTAGGTCATCGCCTCCGGTTGGGGCTGTGGCCGTTCAGGAACGCTCAGTGAGTGCTGTAGTTCCTCGCGGACTACGTCTTCGAGAGAGGCGACTTGGGGCTGAGACGATGGCAACATGCGGCGCAGTTCTTCACGAACATTAGCGCGTATGGTCTCGCGCAGGTCGTCGGGGCAGAGTCCTCGGACTTCTGCGACGTCTGGCGACATGCGCCGATCGTATTGGCGGGTCCACATTTCAAGAGTCTTCTCGATGGTGGTAGCCTCGGAGAGGAACTCTTGTACCGTTATTTGCGGGTTTCTGATCGGTCCGGCGAAGAGCTCCTGCTTCACTCCTCGCATAAGCAGGTGAACCTTCTTGTCCTCAGACATGTTGGCGTCGGCGTGGCGGAAAAGTCGCGTCATCTCCTCCGTGAAGATCGTTACGTTTTCGTTGGGGAGCTACACCCGAGTTTCAAGCAGTGATGCGGCTCTTTCCTTCCACACGACGCTTGCAAAGGTGCGCAGGAAAGCAACGCGGAAGTCGTCCCAGGTTCGAAGCGTTGACTTGCGGTTCTCGAACCAAGTCCTTGCGGCGTCTTCCAGGTAAAAATACACATGACGCAGCTTGTCGTCCGGGTCCCACTTATTGAGGGCTGCGACGCGGTCGTAAATGTAAAGCCAGCTTTCCGGGTCTTCGTAGGTCGATCCGCGGAAGGTAGGCGGCTCTTTGGGCTGGTTGACGACCACGGTTGCCGAAGACCTTGCTTCCGTCATCGTGGATGCCGGCTTCGTAGCAGCCTTTGTTTTCTTGTCCTTGTCGGGGAGCGGCAGGTTTCGGGCGGCAGTCCTTGTTGTCTTCGGCTCACTCGAACGACCGGGTCGGCTTCGTCCTCTTGGCGGCTTGGGCTTGGCTCACGGCTGGACGGGGGCGTACGGTACATGGACCGAGAAGCACCTCCACCAGATGTCACGAGGTTGTGACACACGCAGCACTTGAGAGGAAGCACGCAGGAGTCAGGGCGGTGTCAGGCGAACTGTTTATTGGGCGAACTTGTGCCCAGCAAAACAAGGTCAAACACAACTCACAGCAACAACGGCGTGAACAGTCGTCGGCCGACGGAAAAAAGACTGACCAGTGGCGCACTGCGCCGGCTTTTTATACACGCGTCGTAACGCGTTCCAGAGTGACATACAAGATAAACGCGGCCTGCGTTGCGCTTAAGAGAAAGTGATAGCGGCTTTCTTCGTAAACCAAAAGAACCGCACGTGTCAATATGAGCGCCGTCTGAGGAAATCCTACAACATGTTCTCGTTGTGGTGCACCACATTCTGCCGACAACTGTAAGGCTCATTCCTATAACTGCCCGAATCGCCAAGGGCCCCACGACGCCACATCGAAAGAGTGTCCGAAATAAGGCAGGAGATTTCGGTTCTGAAAAAAATGGTGAGGGACCATTCGACTCACCGAGAAGTGGTTGCTGGCGTCAGGTGACATCGTTCTCGTCGCAGACGCTCATCTAGAAAGCCTGCCCACAGTATTAAGTCTTATATAAAGCCTCCTTTCGTTGAATCGGCTTCACCACCACCGCCAGACAGCAGGAACACGTGCACTGAGAATGCTGCCCCTGAAAAGGAGGCTCTGGAAGAAGCATGGCCATCACTTCTAAGGATAACCCCTGCAGAAAAACTGGAACGTGCACCAGTAGGACCCTTTTCTGCGTCTCGCCCAGATGAGGTGACAGAGCGTGACCGAGAAATTCGGACGATGATCAAGTCTTTCATCAATGCCATTCGCACGCTTATAGGCAACACGAACACGCCTACAGCATGATGCGCAGTGCAAGTATTGGATGCCCTGAGTCCAGTGCTTGCAACTTTGCATAGACAAAATGGCTCCTTCACTGCCTTCATTCCGAGACGAAGTACATATTGCGACAGTTTTACAGTGGAATGCCAGAGGACTTAAATCACGGATCTTATGTTTTCGACATTATGTTTTCCGCAACAGGTTTCCTATATTAGTAATATGTGAACCTAATGTGTCAAAAGCGATAAAGCTTTCTTGCTACGAAGCCTTCACTTCATCAACTTGTGGTGAGCCCAGCAAAGTACTTATATATATCCGCACAGATTTAACCTACATTCCACATTTGGTGCCACCCCATAACGGAAATCAATACGTATGCCTCCGCGTTGCAAAGAAGAAGGTAGCCTTTACGCTTATCGGCGCTTACATCTCACCATCTGGTCAGTTCGATGGTGGAAGACTACATGACATCTTGACCGCTACACCTGGACCTTGGATTGTGATTGGTGATTTCAATGCTCATCATTTGCTGTGGGGAAGCACAAAGATTGATTCCAGAGGCCGGAAACTTGCCGAATTCGCCTCAAGACACAAACTTACCGTTATGAATGACGGCAGTCCAACGTATTTGCGTGGTTCGAGATATAGCAATTGCTTGGATCTTGCATTGGTGTCACGGCAATTCACCCAACAAGTGCAATGGTTCACTGATATTGAGACTCACGGCAGCGATCATATTCCAACGTATCTGAAGGTCACAGGTTTTGAAACTTCCTTCTCCTCAACTAACAGAAGAGTTAATTGGACAATGTACAAGGAAAAGGTGGAAGAGGCATGCGATGATATCGCGTGCGGCCTCAAGGAGGTAATGAAAAATGTTATGGAAGGGGTTACGTGCGCCTTTAAATACACATCAAAGCGTACAGAATTTGATATAGAACTTGAACGACTACAAACGATTCGTAGGCGGGTGGATAGGAGGTACAGGCGCACTAATTCGATTCATGACCTCAGAGATGCTCGACGTCTAAGAAAGAAAATCCAACGTCGAATGGACAAGCCGGAGGACCAACGGTGGAAGAAATTTTGTGAATCACTCGATCCTCGCAAGCCCATGTCCCATATACGGAGGACGGTGCGTGGCCTTGGCTCGACTCCACAACAACGTCCATTCAGCCCATTGGCTCTCTATTAAGGCCGCCTGCAGGTTGACGTTGCTGAAGATTTCTGCGTGAGAATAGCGGGCAATGTGGTTACCATGAGTGACGAAGTTCTCGGGGATGTTCCTGTAGCACGAGTTTCTGAACTGAATATGCTTTTCTCACTCGAGGAACTGGATGCAGCTCTAGCCACCTGCAGACGTTCATCGTCACCTGGGCCAGACGGTATTACGTACGCTGCTTTATGCCATCTTGGAAGACGCGGCCGAGACCAGCCGCGAAAATGCTACAACCAGTCATGGAACGATGGCGTCGTTCCAGAAAGGTGGAAATCCAGCTGCTTGGTATCAATCCTCAAAGCTGGAAAGTCGCCGCTTGATCTGACATCATATGGACCCATTGCGCTATCCAGCTGTGTGGGGAAAATAAAGGAAAGAATGGTTCTGACACGCCTTGGGTGGTACCTTGACGCTATAATATATACCCTGAGGCCATGGCTGGTTTTCGAAGATGCCGCTCTTCTATTGATAATGTCATCGACCTCGTAACCTCTGTGGAACAACAGAAATACCTCAAGTGCATGTTGGTTGCAACGTTCCTCGATGTGAAAGGTGCATACGACAACGTAACGCACGATGCCTTCTTAGATGCCTCGGCGAACATTGGAATCGGTGGAGAAATGTTTCGATGGATTCGGAGCTACCTACAGAGGAGATCCTTCTTCGTGCTCACTGCGGAAGGCCGCACCGTTGATCATTACACCGCTCGTAGCGTTCCACAAGGCGGGGTTCTCAGCCCTAAGCTGTTTAACCTCACGATCATTGGCCTTGTACTAAGTCTACCTCGATCAGTCAATATCTCTACATACGCTGATGATATAGGTATCTGGGCTTCAGCATTGACACGACTCCAGGTACGTGCACGGCTCCAAAAAGCAGCGAGAATAACGTCGACGTACCTCCATGCTCGAGGCCTCACAATTTCCACCGAAAAGTACGCCTCAGTCCCTTTTACCCGCAAGCCCATAATCTGTTATCTTGTTTCTATCGACAACGTGAACCTTTTGTATACGAGACGTCACTGTAATCTGGGCATCATTATCGACAGAGATCTCTCGTGGAGTGCTCACATCCCGCACTTGAAGAGGCTCAGCTCTATCACACACGTGATGAGATTTATCGCTGGTAAAACATGGGGCACATCAGTGTCATCTATGCTTCAGCTGTACAGAGCGCTTTTCTTGGAATATTTGCGGTATAGCACGCCCGTGCTTTCCAACGCCAGAAAAACTAACATCAGGGTCCTGCAAATCATTCAAGGCCAAGTCCTCCGCACATGCTTGGGGCTACCTTGGTGCGCTAATACGTTAGCAACAATTGGTATTGCTAAAGACCATCCGATCACGAAATATATAACTGTCGACATACTCCGGACACATACCCGTCACATATCCAGAGTGCCTAACCACCACATTGCTAGCTTGCCACTAGAAATACCAAAGGCAGCGTTTTCCAAAGTCGTTGCGGCTAATCAGAATTCCATCTCATGGAGATTCTCGCCCGCAACCATACCACTATCTCCAGAGCAGTGCATGAAAAGACCGACTGTGCACCTTGAAGTGCCGATAATATCTAAAAAGGCAAGCCTGTCATCTGCAGCCCTCAAGCAGATCTCAATGGACCTTTTGCATTTGTCGTATGCTAACCGAATTCCATTTTACACGGACGGTTCGGTCTTGGGAAGTTCGACAGGTGCTTTTGTCATACCATCTAGATCAATTACCGTCATATTTGAGACATCACACGTCACGACATCTACGGGATCCGAGCTCGTCGCTCTTCGAGCCGCTGTGGAGTTTGTTACGCGAGAATCTCCTAGTAGATGGGCCATTTTCGGCGACTCTAAGGCAGCCCTTCAGTGCGTGCGAAGTCTACGAGGTGGAAACTACCACTAGATGGTGTATCGTATTATTGAAATTTGTCATCGCGCTGCTGATCAAGGACACGACATTGTTTTAGAATGGTTGCCGGGCCACTGTGGCATCAGTGGTAACCACCTCGCTGACGACGCTGCCCGATGTGCCCGCGATGGAGCGCCCACACTGTTAATACCCTTGTCAAGAGTAGACGCAGATAGAGAACTTCGTCACATCACGCATATAGCCACGCTTGCGCACTGGAATTCTCCACCTAACTCCACTCATCACCCTAAGAATCTTAAGTCATTACTCCAGAAACAGCTGCCATCTGAGATTTCTCGACGTGACGCTACAGTTCTGTGCCGGCTGTGGACTGGGGTAGTGTTTACCAAGTCACTCAGCCATCGCATTGGCATGGTGGATTCATCTATGTGTGAAAGCTGCAACTGTATAGAGACTATTGAACATCTCTTGTGCCACTGCGCCCAATTTGATGAAGATCGCCGGACTCTCCAGTGTGCCTTGAATAGACTCGATGACTGGCCATTTAATCAAGCAAAAATCTTAGGAGCCTGGTCGCGCAGCACATCAGCACCGAAAGCCACACGAGCCCTCCTGAGATACTTGACAGCAACTTCATTGAGGAACCGCCTGTGAAACTTAGCATTGTGTGTGTGATGTGACATGTGTCTATCCTTCTATCTATCTTTTACTCCCCTCTCCCCCTCCCTATGTGTAGGGTAGCAAACTGGACGCACAGTCTAGTTAACCTCCCTACCTCTCCTACATTCCTTCTCTCTCTCTCTCTGCATCGTAATCTGGTGATTGTAATCTCTAACTGCCGAGATACACGCCACTGTTTGTTCCAGCAAAATATTTGGTGTACGTTGTCTCTGACTTTATCCAATGATAATTTTTCTAATTCTTTGTGCAAACAAGCATTTCTATATCTGAGTGCTGTTACGTAGGAGAAATCAGGTAAAATGGGTAGTAAGAGTGCTCCGCTTAAAGATGTAAAGATGTTTTGGTTAACGAGTCTGGCATCTCATTTGGATAAATCCGCAAGCTGTTATGAGATCACAACTCGGGTCACGCGCAGTTTTTTGCCGCCGCCGCCACCGCCGGTGTCTGTAAAACCATCGTGCGAAATTAGTAAAAAAAACATAGCCCTAAAGACGCAGTGGGGCTTTAAACCTGCGTCTGCAGAATGCCAGCCCTAGTATCCGACCACTGAGCTACGCCGGTGCTTGTTTGGCCAACCAAGCACCAAAGACACAGTAGGGCTCAACCCTGGGTACGCTTGGTGCCAGCGCAATATTCTACCACTGAGCTACGCTGGTGCTTGTGAATTGTTGGCAAAGTTGCCTTCGGCAGGTTCGATGTGGGGGAAGCCATCGTGTTAATACGACCTATAAATCGTTTCACAACAACGAGAGAACAACTAATTGTCGCCCAATGCGAATGGCGTAACGAGTGGGCCAGCCGTCCTACGCTTCACCTCATTACAAAACATTGTTCATGTTTAGCTATTAACTGTGACGCAAACCCACTTGAGTCATATTTTCTTATCGTCGAGAGCCTTTGCATGAACACTGCGTGCGAAATTCCTTGCAAGTGTTTAGTGGGTACCACGCTTCTCATGATAATGACAAAAAAGCATAGTGATTGCCGGCTTACTACTCAAGAGTTAATTAATAATGCACCAGTGGGTATCAAGCATGTGTGCTTGCAGTAGTTACCCAAGAAATCTTTTGAAAAGGCTCTGAAAGGCCGCTCTTCTAGCTTCCGCTGTGACTGGGCTGCGCCTTCCGCGCAGGCCTGGTGTTCGTTTTATTAGTTTTGTTATCCCCTATCCAGTGTTATTTGCACACCACGCGACAGTTCCAGGGTCTGGTTGCGCATGCGTAAAAAGGATCTCCCAAGGAGTCCATGATGCAGTAGTGCGCATTTTAAACTTCTTCAAGTATAGCGTAGTATTCCAACTAAACATCTCGACGACATGAAAGCAGTATAGTGAAAGTATATGTTCGTTATGGTCACTACTTGTGCACACTGTGACACATAGAAGATGTCACAATAATTTTAAGTGTTGTCAGACAACATGGCAGAATGATTTTCTCACAAGACGGTGTATGAGCCATCCGTTCATGCTTGTACTCGCTTAGGAGTGGAGGAAGACGAGAACGTAGAGTAAATGCGAGGTTTAACGTCAAAAACCAGTTTTGATTATGAGAGACGCCGTAGTGAAGGGCTCCGGCAATTTTAACCACCTGGGGTTCTTCCCCGTGCATTCGAATCAGAGCACACAGGCCTACAGCACTTTTGCCTTCCCCGGAAATGCAGCCGCCAGAGCCTGAATTTCATCTCGCAACCTGTGAGTCAGAGGCCGATTACCTTAGCCACTAGACCACCGCGGTGGGGCATAAAGAGAACATTGTTTTTTGTCGGCTTCTGGGAGAGACGTTAACTTGTGGTTGCCTGTATTATATCGCTCGTGGAACTGGTAGAGGTGCTGGCTACATGCACCTCCACTCCCAATTTTCAGCCATCACACCAAGCAGCTACACCTTCCACAGCAAGAAGCAGCGGCCACCTGCGAGGACTATCTCTTGTCTCGAGACATGATGGCAACTTCGACTACAAACCAGGCGAGTGAAACTAACGACGCCTATTCTTCTCTTCTCCATCATGTTTTAGGGGCGAAGCTTCTTAGGGTGTGGGTTTGTGCATCCTCCGGTGGTGTATGTAGCCACCGGTGGCACATACCCGAAAGAGTGGTCCTCAGAATGTCCACTGGATGGCGGCACTTGTATATAATCTATCCATGATCAAAAGATGCGAGATGGCTGTACTTAGAATGTTCTATAGATAGACGAACGGACGACGGATGGGCGTACAGATAGATGGACGGACTGATGGATGCACAGACAGAAAGAGGAGTGCAAGCACGGACGGGCGCATAGACAGACAGATAGAGGGGCGGCCACACGAACAGATGCATCGACAAATGAATAAACAGAGAGAAAAATGGAGGACGCATGAAGGGACGCATGGAGAGACGCATGGAGAGACGCACAGATGGATGGATGCACCGACGGTCACATGGATGGACGAACACACAGCTGGACGCACGGACAGATGCATGAATGGACGAAAGCAAGAACATATCGGCGGACGAAAGCATGAAGGGATCGACGAACGCTTCGCCCAACCAATCATCAATCACTCCGTAGATATCCTGTGATCTTTTTCTTGCACCGCAAACACCCCACTCATTTCACGGAGACATTCTTGACGATGTTGGTGACTGGATATACCACATCGATCGAGTTACCAATATCAATGAATGGGATGAGGCTGGCACACTACAGAGCTTACTTTGCGTTAAAGGACTCTGCCAAAACGTGGTACGAGAATTACGAGGGTTTCTTTGCGTCATGGCATGAGCTCAGACGGCAGCTTCACGATGTGTACCGCAGCGGCGAAAGAAAGGTGAGAGCGGAACAGGCCATCTCGTCTAGGAACCTCCGACCGAACGAGAGAGTTTTGATATTTGTAGAGGGCATAGCTTCACTTTTTGAGCGCGCCGACCTTGTGATGTAGGAAGAAAAGAAGGTGCGGCACTTGATGCGTGGCCTAAAATAGCAGCTTTTTGCTGGACTCGTATGCGATCCACCGAGAACTGTAGCCGATTTCATATGTGAAGCCACCACAATGGATCGTACTCTCCAGCAGTGGTCGTCACAGCTTGAACGCCAGGACTTTACCACTGCTGCATGCTCTACTGAAGCTGACAGCCATACTCAGGCCCTCGTAGATATCATAAGAAGTGTCTCGCGGAAGGAGCTGCACCATCAGCAAGCGGCGGGACCCCAATCACCTGTGAACAGCAATCGCAGATGCCATCTAAAATGAAATCAGACAGGTGGTCGCCCCACTAGCACCACCAAGACTTCAAAATACTGTTCTGATATACGCGGCGTCCCTCAGACCTCTTGCACCACACGCTCCTGGTCCCACTATGCGTACAATGAATCTGGCTAGCCGAAAATTCCAGGGCACCTTTTTGACTCCGCCAGCCGCGTCAAGGTTCCCGAGCGCACCAACATATCTTCCATCCAGATCAAGACAGAACGCTACAAAGGCACGCGTTGGCGTACGTTGGATAACCATCCGCTTTCTACTACTGTGACAAAGCGTCTATCACAATCGTAATATCGCCAACAAAGTCTCCGCGGCTTCCACCCTGATGGCCGGTGCCCACGCAACGGAGAGCGCCCCCGCGAACTTGAAGTCTACCGAACAGGCCAGCAAGCTCTTCGTCTTGGTCCGCACCACCATTCACGATCACCGTCACATCAACACTGAACGTCACCTAGATTGTCTTCGTCCCCTTATGCTTCTTTTAGATGCGTGTCACCAAGTCCCCGTGGGAGAAACTAGGAACCGTGGCTTCGGGGGAAAATCCGCGGCTACCGAAAAATCTAGCCTTCCTCAACCGAACGACCCGATGACGACCATTTTGACTTTCAGTAGTTTTCGAAAGTCATAAGACTGTCTCTGCCGACATCTCCGTATACGTCGATAATCATGTTGTCAATGCCCTCGTCACACCGGTGCTGATTATGCGATTACGATCAGTGCCCTGGCCTCCGAACTGAGGAAAATAACTACCCCTTGGCAAGGGCCCCCATTGCTCAAGGCAGGTGGCCATCACGTGGTGCCGACTGGAATGTGAACAGCACGTATTCAAGTACGTGCATTGACGTTCACAGAGTGTTTTCTCGTATTACCTTTGTGCTCCCGTCCAATCAACCTGGGACTAGATTTTCTTCACGAATACGGGTAATCATTAACCCATGAGAGTTGCTTGTGTCGTTCTAGGACCACTTTTATCCTGAATCTGAGAACACTCCTTTATCGAAGACTGCCCTACGTGTATCCCCCTAACATTTGACTCTGCCCCCTCAAAGCAGCCTCTTTGTTGGTGTTGAATGTGACGAAGACTTCAGCGATGCTGGGAAATTTATCTCTGCTTATTACACAACAAATACGCATAGCCTGAGATATCGTTCAGCCCAGAAACGTTCTCGTAGGATACCACAAAGTGATGTTGGCATGTTTCAAGGCTCAAGCCATATTTCTCGCGTCACCAATCGCACATAGAGTGACCTTTGATTCAATGACTTCTTCTTTTCTTTTGTGGCTTTTCTGTTTCTTTTTGCAGTGCCTTTCCTAGATGCTTTTTTATTTAGTACTGCTGTGAAAGCCGCCCATTCATTTTTCCTTACGACACAGTTTTTAGCTCATATAGTGTTGTGCTTTATTTTTTAGAAGACCTAACCAGCATCGAGCCGCTTTTCGGAGAGAAGGAATAATATCACATGACACAGTGTATGAGCCATTCATTGTGGCTTGTACTTGCTTAGGAGTGGAGGAAGAAGAAGCGTTCTTCTTTGTTGTGGTTCTGATTCTATAAGTGTCTTGAATTGTAGTCGCAATATGACACCAAAAAACGTCGTTCGGCTAGAAAATGATTTATTGTTTACTATGAAAGTATATTTGTTTCTGCTGAAGCTACTAATACTGCCTACTTAATTTGTAAGCATTGCTTAAGAATACCTTATTTCAAGTAAGTTTGCAGTTACGTAGAAATATCTATTAAAATATTTATTTATGAGTTGGTAACCCTCGTAATTGACTGAGGCTGCTTTTAAAAATATTCCACACGGAAGTAAATGAAGAAAACTTGCCCATGTAAGAACTGATGAAACGTACAGGAAACGACGGGCATGAAATGCTTTAGAAAAAGTAAGCTGCATGTCTCCTAACAATTCAGAATTGATTCCCCTCTTTCTTTTTTTGCTGCACTATGTATTTAGAAGGAACAATAGATGGTACAGAAGGAGCGGTAGGGAGGTCAACCAGTGCATAATAACCAGTTTGCTACCGTACATGCGAGAACGAGATTAGGAGGTGGGGGTGAAAAAAGGAAATGAAAGTGACAGAAAGAAAGCACATTACATGGCAGGTGCACAAGCACCTCATCAGTAAGAGACCCTGAATCAGATGTGAAACGTGACATCACTATCACAGCCGCTTGTCCAGGTCAGCTTTTTCGCAAATCTTCAGCAGTTTCTTGATCGCCTTCAGCTGTAGCGTTATTTATCGATGACATGGAAGAACAGATTTGACAGAGGTTGGTCTATTGTCATGGCGTGCTTCTGTTTAGCTCTTATACGTCAGTATTACGCCGGAAAAATTGTATAGTTGTTTTAATCGTGTATATGTATTAGCGAATATGCAGAGGATATGTAACTGCCTGTGTTTATTCATTGTTCTTCATCTAACGGCCTCTGTTGCTTGAGTTATGTGTGTCCAGAAAGGGGTTCGACACTCAATCGAACATGTGTGACTTTTTGTGACCCTTCTAGAAAGGACAAATGTACATTTTGTTTGTTATTGTTTGAAGGAAATATGAATATGAAAGATTATGAATAACTACAATATTATGACGTACGCAAAATAAAACACCGCGGCTTCTTCATGTACCCACGCACCTTCTATACAGCTATGTATTTCGCTGCTTTCTTTGTCAGCGATGTCGTGATTGCCAAGATACGTCTCCTGTATACGTGGTTATCACGAATTACGTTGAGTAAACACATTCTCTTTTTATCCGCTGCATCTTCTACAATTTCAGTGATTGTGACAGCGTTGTAAATAAACAACTCACAAGGCACGCTATGCTATCCCAACCAACCAAGAAGACTTGAAAAAAAATAACCTCAATGCATTATATATCATTTCTTATATTTACCGGCTATATAAGAACTAATATAAATTGTTTTTTTC
This sequence comes from Rhipicephalus annulatus, assembly GCA_013436015.1. Lineage (NCBI taxonomy): Eukaryota > Metazoa > Arthropoda > Arachnida > Ixodida > Ixodidae > Rhipicephalus > Rhipicephalus annulatus. The sequence goes on from WOVY01011308.1 coordinate 17,811, forward strand.
TTTCCACCAGCACCGGAAGCTGCTTCACTGGTCACAAGCATGCGAGCCTATCGTTTTTGTGGATGGCGGCTAGTGCTTAAAAGTTTGCTCGACCAACGACCAGTGGCATTTTGGGTGACAAAAAACGCTTCCAATTTTCATCAGACAAATATCTGTTACATCAGTTGTGCAAGGAGAACTCCATGGGAGAGTCAGTAGGAAAATAAACAAAGGCGCTGCCTAAATTATGCATATATAGTTTGGCCTTTTTTTTCTCGCAAATAAATGGCCTCAAAGCAAAATTGTATCTCTGAAATGTGATAATAATAAAACTAATGTAGAACACTCTTGGCAGAGAACAGCTTGTTTTAGTAAGTATACGGAGACAATCATTGAAAGTTGTGAAAGAATACGTCTGTTTAGGAAAGGTATAATGACTGTGAAGACGAACCATGAGAAGGAAGCAACTACAATAGTGGTATTGGGGTTTAGCACATTCAGTGAGTATCATCAAAGCATAAATTGTTGTTTTGTCATCATACATCAAAAGGACATTGTGTAATAGCTGAAACTTACCAGTACCTACCTACGAAACCGAAACCTTTCGAGGAGGGTTCAACTTAAAATGAGGACGACGCAGCCACCAACTGAAAGGAAAATGATGGAGTAACCTAAAGGGGAAGAAAAGAGAGCAGTATGGGTTAGGGGAAAAAACCGGGGTTAAGTATAGCACAGTCGAAATTAAGAAGAAGAAATGAATATGGGCCGGGATAATAGCGCGTATAGGCAGGATAACCGCTGGTCATCAAGGATCGCAGACTAGATTCCAAGAGAAGGCAAACCGGGTTGATTGTTGGTATATAGGAAATACATTGTCTTGCAATGGGTGTAATCAGGCTTATATTGATTATGATCAAGTCACTCCAACTTCGAAAACGAGAGAGCGGTCTCCATCTCGCTTTCACTGCCCATCCTACAATCTGCTCGCCCCTTACGTCTTCATGAAGCATGTAAACAATGTCAGCACTGAACATGGAGATTAGGGTACCGCGCTTGTCGACTAAACGCTGTTATCATGGACATCAGTTGGTCGCGTATAATGGTCAGGCGAAACACGTAATAAAGAGTGGGCTCCTTCATTGCAAAAAAACGTAAAAGACCATTCATTACTGATAATTCTTGTATATGAAAGAATAGACATTTTGTGCTTTCGTGACCTCGCGTGACTCACTCTGATGGCATCACCAAGTGCACCAAAAGGACAGAAAGGCTCCGAGAAAATAAGTGCTCGTTTTTTGCATATTCGTGCCTGTTGAGGGCCCCTTTAATTTCGCGTCCTTGTCGGACAATCATTGGAAATTAACGGTAAACAGGGAAAATCTTGTGCGACCACGAAGCCCTTTCCCGCTTTTGCAACGGGATTGAACGGGCCATGTGCCAACTTCAGACGAAGAACTCTTTCAGAAAAATATCGATATGCAAGGCAGATTTTCTGCGTGGGTGATTGAAGACGACAGGAAGCAAAATGCCGCAAAAACATTGAGAGGACTCGCGGAGAGGTTTCACTGTAGGGACACTTTTCAGGGCCATAAAAACAGAGGGCAGCAAAAATGAACAATATAATAAAGATGCGATGGAGAAGATAGTGATTCCGAATCCCCACGGGACAAAAAATTGAAACAGGGAAATCCTTTCCGCGCACTTTTTTTTTGCGAGAGATCGACTATTGAATGCGTTCGTTGAAGAAAAAATTCTTACCAGGAAGATGGAACGTCTTGCTAGCATGTCCTGATCAAAAAAGTCGAACAAAACGAAGAACTGACAAAATACGCTAAACTAAATATCAATGAACGAGCAACCACGCTGTCGCGGACGACGCGTGAGGGCACACGTCAGGACGCGAGGAAATGAATTTTCCGGCAAAGTTGCGCGTCGGCTGGCAAGAGATCTATTAGGATTCGCTCGGAGCTGATTTTTTATATACGTTTCTCTACTATTTATTTTGCGCAATATCTTCAATAACAGTTTTCCAAAATATCAATTTGGCTTTTCCCGTTCGGTTTGCTTGAGTGCAGCATGGAAGCCTTGTCTTAAATCAAGCGTTGCTTCTTTATATATGCACTCTATGCGCACACCTATTGTTTTTTATTGGAGATGGCCTGGCTGACGTCTTTAGATGCGGCTGAGAAGGCGAAGAAGCACAAGTCGCGTGGATCTCAGCTTACGTACAGCAGCTTCTTCGTGAGAGCGTTTGTGGTGTCAGCCTTCCTTAATTCATTCGTTTTTGTCTGTGACACACGCACTTTTTCAATGTGTCTTCTCGGAAGTGTCACATTCCAACTTTTTACGTTTTTAAACAAATAGTTGTGAAATGCTGCTCTTTCCGAAAATAAGGTAGGTATATAGGGATATGGCCAGATTTAAAAGGAAATGAGAAGTGGAATATCTCCGAATGAATACAAATTATTTGTGCTAAACGTCATTATTCGTTTTAAAGAAGTCCAACCACGTCATTGATATGTATTGCGTAACGGCAACAAGTTGCCTAAAGTATTCAACAGAAATGAGATGCCATATTCGGTTTCGTTTGTAATTCGAGATAGTAATGAAACATTTTCTATTACTGCGTGCCAGAGACATTACTGTAGTTGCTTGCTTCATGACGTGAATGATTTTAACGTGCCAGGATGCTTTTTCGATTGCCTTTGACGGTTGTTTGTGCTCCACGTGCAGAGGTTAGCGCTACTGTGTTTAGATATCTTCTGTGTGAGCGACTACTGCTGAGCAGCAGTGAGGCGTGCCGACTCATAAGTTTTCGTAAGAAGGTATTGCTGCACGCTGTTCTAAGAAAAGCTGTAATTAAATTGTGAAGAATTGAGGAACATGCTTATAACCTTTTAGGAGTATAAAGGTTGAAGCATGGGTCTACCCGTACAGATGTGTAAGGCATCACTAGGACTGAATCGGCAACGTACGTGCACAATCTCATATAAAACGACTCAAGTGGAGTGCCCCGCACAAAATGCAAGTGAGGTTTATTATGCTCCATGTTCCCGTTATTACAGGCAGCAACAAAATGACAAAGAATCAACAAAGATTAAAAGAACACAAAAAATTAACATCCCCAGTAATAATAGTTAACTGTTATTAGCATAACTACAAGAGAATGTTACCAAAAAATAGAGAACGTGAATAAAGGGGACTCGCTTGCTGGATTTTGTACCCACTGGTTGTGCCCCCGCGATCTCCGACAACAGCGCAGCTCTGGCCGTCTGGCTCGCCCAACGCCATCTCCTGACCCCGACAAGATTACTCGCTGAGTGGTGCCCCGTTGTCCGACTCGGGTGACCGTGTCCATCTTTAGTATTTTCTCCTTATTTCCGTATGTGGTGTGTCTGTCCGTGCGCCTCTGCCTATCTCTATGTCTTTAATTCCTCTCTATCCTTTTAATCCCTTCTTACCCCCATCCCTCGTGAGCTACTGTTGAGGAGTCCTCCCCTTAGAGACAGTTATGGGGCTCACTTTTTTCTTCTTTTCTCTGTTTTAAGAATCGCTTCCCCCATCAAATAAAGATAATGAGTGGTTTTAGAGACCCAGTTAGTCATCAGTACGAAAAAAATACGATAAGAGTAACAAAAGGAGCACTATATGGTGATAGATTTTTTTATACCAACGAATCGATTATTTAACACAGCATTGATTATATTATACAGGCTCTTTTATTATTTTTCGAATATGGGCATGTACTTAGTGCCTTGTTGAAGATATTACACTTCAACATCATTTGAACACGCATAGATATGACTAGTCGATTCTGATAGTTACAGAAGTACTTTGTAGTTATAAATGTAGTTATTATTAATACATTTAACGTTACTAAAAAAATATGGCTAATCTAGTCTACTGGGAATCATGTGTATCAAATCTCTTTCAAATAACGCTGTTGCTGATATTTATTTAATCATGCGGTGTGATAGTTGGAACACCCTGTGCATTAGAAGCTTTATTTGCGATGCCGACATGCCTTTGGCTAAAGATTCGCTGCAAGAAATGCACATTTTGTGACAAATATAAAGTTAGGAATAGTTACAAAGACTTTGGCACGTAAACAATATTTAGAGATAAGCGATGTCAAAACAGTAAGAAAAAAATACACTAGCAATAAAAACACATGCCTACCTAACCACATTATCCTTGCCAATGAAATTTTGTTTACGCGTTGTCGCAGGGAATTGGCTCCTTTGATACCACCACATTGTAAAGTGTCATGCATGGTTAATGTGGGTCATTATTGCTTCCACAGAAGTGAGGTCGTTATAACACTCAGCGCCACCAGAATGAATTCAGCATTATTATGATACTTGGTGACAAGCATTATCAGCCGTTTGTTCATCATCTAAATCATCACGCATCATCACAGGGTTCCCTTCTGCGAAAAAGGATACTTCTGTGCCTGAGCAACAATACGCCAGTGAAATCAGCAGAAATATGAATGGCTTTCACGTGTGTCGTCACGTACCTAAATACACGCTACATGCATTGCAAGCCACCCGACTGCTGCACACACCTGTGTCAAGCATAGCACTAGGTGTCTCATAAAATATGGCCAAAACACCCAAAAGTACAGGGAACGCCATGTTTGTTCGATGTCTTCAGAATGACATCTTCTGTAACCACAGGCATCTTCAGATAACTAAACGCATTATTTAATTGGAACGGTAATTAGGAATATTAAATAAATTATTGCATGTTAGTAGAGTTCGGCGGTTATGACGAATGGGAGAATTGAAGTTGTTCATGCTAATAAACCATCACAGCTGTAAAATATAGAAAAAGCAGCCTCAAGTGCGAACAAGTAGGTAACCAAATTCGTCCAAGTGCAATGTTGAAGGCGATTGTGAAACCCCGATTATCACAAAAAGTAGACGAGAAGAAGGACGTCACTCTTCAACACGTCGACTTCGAAAGTGTACTTCTTCCGCGTCCAGCTGTGTAATTCCAAGTTTAGCACGCGCATTCACACTACGAAGTTGGCTGAAGAATTGTATAATGACGCACAAACATTCTAGATATTTTAGAAGAACATGGCCTTTCAGTTTTCGCGTGTTGCGGTTTCAGTTTAGCTGTTGAATGTAGTTGCATTTTTTATCTCACATTTATTAAACTTAAAGGCGGCTTTTTCGGAATCTCAAAGCTACAATGAGTCCGTTGCATTAGGGACTTCAATTCTCTTTTTGGCGTAACCGCCTTACTTCACTGATTACGAAGTTCCTTGACTTGACACTCATAATTACTGTTCCAGATGATTTTTGGTCATTATGGGACACGTGCGTTTATAGAGAAGAAATAAAAAAATACCACGTTTGCCTTAGCCATGTTTGTGAGAACTTTTGTGATTGTGTCTGAAATCCTCTTGAACTTATCAGCCAGCACACAGCGCTTTTGGAAGCGACTCTATATCCCACGCTATGAAAAGGCGCCGCCCAATGTTGCCCGACTTCTTAGGGAAGTGCCGGGTGGCCGGATCGAACAGAGCCAGGGGAGCCCGCAGTGATGGTGGTGCGCGTAGTGTGATAGGGGAGCTTCCGCGACGCGCTATCTGTCGGGTAGTCGGTTCCGCTTGAAAATTCATTTTAATCGTCACGCTTTACTCGTTCCTGCAACGCGGGCGCTTTTCGATGGTGGTTCAGCCCAACAGGGCCCGCGTAGGTGCAGCCGACCACTGTGTGCACTGATGTGGTTCGGGCCATTTCGGTGCGCCTGTACGTTTACGTGAGGCTGTCGTGCTTTGATGATGAAGTAGACAGCTTTAAAATGCTCATCTCAAAGTTACCTTTTAATCGACTTCATTTTGTTGACATTTTTTCGCAGTTACTGCATATATCTGCCCGTATACTTTCCTTCGAATAACAATCTCTTGGTTCTCTCTACGTTTGCGTCTAACAAAAAGAAACGAACCTCTCTTATTATTCTGAGTCTTTCCGTTCGTTCATCATAAAGATCTCATTCTCGCAGACGTGCCTACAGCTAGTACGCTAGCCTGCAGAAAAAAAGGGTGTCACAGTCATAGGTTGGCGAAACTGAAGGAACTCACTCACACTCATTCATGAAGTATATTTCAAGCCTTGGACTCACTCGGACACACACTCATGAAAATTTCCATCAGATGGACTTACTCAGACTAATAATTATCAAAACATCACTCACCTGGACTCACTTAGGCTCGCGGCTTGATCTGACTATGAGTAAGTCCGAGAGAGTCAACTCATGATCTGATAGCCTAGATTTAGGGTCTTCGACCATGGTGTCAATTTACTAATATCTTCCATAATGGGTGTTTTTTGTGCTGTTTCAATTTAATATTAGAAAGCGAGTTCTGAGTGCTTCCTTACTACTAAAGTCATTTTTCTTAGATGAGATGACAGCATAACATCTATGATAACCAAGAAATGGCTTGGAAGAGTTGGTGGGGGGGAATAAAGGTACCCCCCCTACGTGATTCACGTCTCTAATGATTAAATGTTGAAACGGTGTTTGAACGACACTGTTTTCAATACATGTGAGTAGACGTCAGTAAAAACGTGAATCCAGGTAAGGCTGTTAGTAATGCTAAAGTTGACTAAATAGGAGTGAAACTCACCGTTCCTGCTACGAGCAGCGCTGATTAACACTCTCAGCTTAATTATTATAGATACAGTCATAAGGATAGTGCACGGCTGGATGACTGCCGCCATAGCTCAGTTGGTAGAACATAAGAATCAGAATTTTGTTACTAAATGTTCTGTCAAGTCACAGTCATTTAGTATAAAGAAGGAGTTCTCAAAGTCAAGCGACTGTATGGGACGCGTTGTTCGAATGTATGCAGGAAAACTCGGTTAAATCGAACTGGTGCCACAAAAAATAATTGTATACACAACGACAAATTCTAGCTAAACTGAGCGCTTGGTTTCCGTCGGTCCTCGCATAAGTCGGCTCAAATGTACCACAATATGCTGCAAAACCAAAGCAAACAAATTTCGCTAAAGATTCAAAACAACAAAAAACAGAATTTTTTGGCGTAATACAATTCCGACACTTCTCTGAAACCCTTCGGCAAGCTACAAACAACTTTCGTAGAGTCGTGACATAAAAAAACTCAGATCAATGCTAAATATTGTTTACTCTTAGTTTTTTCTGCGTTAACACTGTCATGCAAGTAAACATGCTTTGGAGCTTACATATAGCACCACATGTTCTACATCAGACTATCTGCTCACATAACTGCATGTTATGTTTGCTTTCTAGCGTATCACTGACTGATCAATTGATTCTATCTGCTGCAGCATCTGTATCAAATTATTTACGAAATCACGTGCCACAAACGTGCAGTATCACCTAATTCACTATAGCGAGTCCATAGGTGACTTCTTTTGGCTGTGTCTGCGCACTGTTGCGCGATTACCATTCATTATAACTACCCTCCCGCTAATGCGAACGACGCTTGGTTAAACAATTTTGTAGTCACCAACTAGTTACAAGATTTTACTGTATTCGTAAGTTTAAAACTTCGCATCTGCTGACGGTAAGTTTTTTTTTTATCCGCTTCAAGTTTTTTTTCTCGTTTATATCAAGATTACTGCCTCTAATAACCCCTGTAATGTTCTCTGTTTAATTGTTCGTCCTACTTAATGTTCTGTCCAAAATACATAAACGACCCCCTGGAATCGTCCTTCTCTCGGTAATTTTCGTTGCGTGACTCATGCGTGCTGGAAGAGTGCTGCATCGGAGGAAAGGTTTCAAAAACATGGAACGTTTTCAACGACTCCTTTCTTTTCAGTTTTGTTGCTGCAGCTTCCTGACATTGGTATATAAAAAAGGCTATCTAGGTTGGCATCACTGTAATTGCACAGCGCAAGAAAATGAGGCGTCACAGTGGAACTACGGAATGATGACAGATAAGCAGGAAAGATCCACGTCTTATCTAAAGTAGTAGTGATAGTAGTAGTACTTTATTTACAGTAAGGCGGATACAGAGCTCACTGCAAAAGGGCTAAAGGTGAACAGCCTGACAAAGGCCCTTGTCCCTCCGCAGTCCGTGACAGTGCAAAGCTTAAACATCAGCACTGGCAAACAATATATATGTTCAATACATTGGTTTCAAGCAACCTGCAATTGTACACACAAAATTCAAACATAAATAGCATAAGAAGTTTACATAAGACATTTCAAGAATTAGAGGTCACTCTCGTAAAAAATCACAACTAAACAATATCAATAAAACAACTCAAAAACAAACACAAAATGCATGCGGATACAGTGAATTGCGCTGTATACACTCGTATAATGACATAGAAATTTATGAACAATTTGAGCATTTGCAGAGGCATGAGACTCCATTACGTTACTTTGATAGTGTAGACCGGTGGTTATGAATAAGTTCTTTATTTGCTTCTTGAAAGTCGCACTACTAGCCCTAAAGTTCAATTGATCTGCAAGGGTATTTAAAACCTGAGGTACCTGGTAAGCAGCACTTTGTTTTCCATACTTGGTTCTTGTTCTAGGAGCTCGTTTCTTTTGTTCTCGCAGACTGTAGTGTGGTCTTTCGGTGCAACTTTCTTCGTATTGCTTAGTATTTTGTATTAACTGAAGCAATTTAAAATGATATAATTGATCAATTCTGAGTATGGAATGTTAATGAATGGTGGACCAGTACGCAACTCTTGTAGATTCCCCCTGTATTTTTCAAAGCAGTGCAATATTTTTTTTGTATAGTTAAACAGGAAAGAAAGACAGGAAAGATCCTAGACGGGAGAAAACAAAACAAAAAGACAGCGCTCTTTCCTTTATATAACTACTCGTTTTCTTTCTCTGATTAAACATGTTGATTTCAAATCACTAAGTAGCCTAATAATATGTCTTGCCAGGTTGACAGTTTACGCCAATAACTGGTGAGCCCACCATTCTGCCTAGTGAAGATGAAGTTGGGGTTTTGAAAAACGTTAATGTAATAAAAATGAAAAATAAAACATGCTGTCGCAACTCACTCAGTGTGGCTAATATTGCGAAACGGTTTGTTCTAGTGGTCAACAACTCTGTTTTCTATTATTATTTATTAAAAAAAGATTTATTTTACGTGAAAGCAAAAAGAATAGTCTGACAGTAGATAAAATTCAGTGAGAAAAATCTGGCATATTACAGCTCGACATAGCCCCGCTACCCATGAGCCGCTATATAAGAGTAGAACACTCAATATTTTGCCCAGCAATCAATACGAAAAATTTGTCGAGCTGTCAAATTATGGATAATAGTAAGTTCCTTGTGATGGAATTTAGGCTGAGCAATAAAGTTTATTGATAGATAACATGAACTTTCTGTAGTCTTCAGTTGGTTGCAAAAAACAAGAAGTGGAGACACAGGCCTATTTAATGGAACATCTCCTGGCTTGTTGGCTAACACTTGGAAAAGATCTTGGAGCCACTCTTAGTAAAGATGCTAGAGAAGGTTGAACACATCAAAGACGTTTATGTAATTCTACGCAGGAATAGTTCACATGCCGAAGGTGCCAGCAAAGAGGACTTTCGGTGTTCAACTTCCTGCAAAAAACCTTGCATAATATCTAAGTTGATTTCAAGTGGTGCAGTGTCACCCTGCCGTGGTACGTGGTCTTGTGGCTAAGGTACTCGGCTGCTGACCAGCAGATCACGGGATCGAATCCTGGCTGCGGTGACTGTATTTTCGATGCTAGCAAAAATGCTGTAGGCCTGTGTGCTGAGGCAATGGCGCACGGTAAGGAACCCCAGGTGGTCCAAATTTCCGGAGCCCTCCATTATGGCGTTTCTCATAATCATATGGTGGTTTTAGGATGTTAAACCCCACATATCAATCAAACAAGTGGGCCTATGTTAATATTTCTAATAACTCGCTACCTCTCCTTCGACATCTAAACTGGGAAAGCAGCGGGCCGCTGAGGAAGGAAAAATTGACTGATGTCACATACCTTGGTAATCGACGTCATGCGAAGCATGCAGAGGAAAGGCGACCGTGTTGATTTTTTTATCGAGCGAGATGTCAGGAAATGACGCATTGTATACGCATAAATGTTGCATGCACGGACATATCTGTAAGAGTTTCAGAAATTCATATAACCAGTTTTCATCATTTGGGTAACGATGCCAACAGGAACACTATTATGAGCAACACCGGAAGCGATAACCTCATGTAAAGCGCTGGCGCTCGCAAGAATGGCAGCCCTGGACACTGCTACACAAATCAACTTCAGCGCATTGGACTTCACTACAATGGACGTTAACCTGACGGAGTGGCTGTAATATACGAGTTCATCCCTACTGAAACGTTCCGTATGAAATCTTACGGAAAATATATAGACTCTGTAACATTTCCTTATGCTACATACGGAAAAAATTATGGAGTTTTATGGAAATATACGGAAGTTGTATGGCATTTACGGAAAGCTTCTTATGGAGTATAAGGAAGGATAAGGAAATTGTATGGCGTATACGGAAAGATTTTTATGGAGTATACGGAAAAATAATGAAAATGTATGGCACATATAGAAAGCTTTTTATGGAGTATATGGAAGGATAAGGAAAGATAAGGAAACTTATGGAGCATACGGAGAGTTCATGATGAAAGATATGGAAGGATAAGGAAAGTGTATGAAGTGTACAGAAGCTTTCATAAGGAAAATGCAGAATGTAAGGTCTTACGGAAATATACAGATTTTGTAAGGTGCTTACGAAAATGTGCAATAGTGTATGAAAGGCACGTGGATTGTTGCAAAAATGTGGAAACTCTACAGTTGTTGTCACATTTTCAGCAGGAAATCCCAGCTCTATAAAGTTATAAGTGAATGCACAGTGACATATATAGTACAAAACAATAACGCAGGCTAGTCTGTGTTGTCAGTCACCGCTGTTCGCCTTTTTCGAGAATGAATACAACTTCTGCAGATGACCAGGTGCTAAAGTCTGTCACACGGAAAATGTGTCATTCACAAGGAATGACAATAACTGTCATTTTACTTGCATGCTGACACACGAAAACAAATCAAGCAAAAAAGCATAACTTCAAGGGCTCGTTTTTTGGTAGAAACAATAATAATGAGAACTAAATTCAATGTGAATGAACTTGTCAATATTAATGAAATTGTTCTCATTAACATTGGCAAAGAGAAATGTCATTTTAAAATATCGACCACGAGCTTAGCTCTCCTGAGCACCGACAAAAGAAATGAAAATCTATGAAAACTAATTGCATGTAGCCTAAAAATAATTTTTGTTGATAGTATGTGCTCCTACAATATAAATACAGCTACACACAACTTGCCACAGCTTCACGACAGAAACGAGGTAGGGGCAGAGGGAGTGGCCAGAAAAATAATTAAGTATGAGAGCACAACTGATATGTACAAACACATAATGGTGCTTATCATTGATGCACGGATGGTCGTGTATAGAGCTGGGTCGTTTTGAGATTTCCAAAAGCATTGTTTCAGACCACCATGCAGATTACGCTTCAATTGTAGTGCTACATAAGACACAACTTATGGGCCAGCTTTAATGAATAAGAAGATTATAGGTTAAACAAATGCTTTAAAATATATCATATCATGGCTGCATGGACGCATACAAGCTATGTAAAGCGCAATAAAGTGAGGACGCATGAGCTTCTCTTGATGCTTCAGTTCTACATATAGATGCTTCAACTGTGCTGCAAAGAAATTTAACCAATGCCTGTGTGTGCAACATTGTCCATTTTAAACTATCTATATGTATATATAAAATTCCTACTGCGAGTTAAGCTACGTAGCACTCCATAACTCTTCCTTTTAATAAGGGCAATTTTTCAAACAATCAACATTATTCATTTCCTGTCTGATGACTTTGTGCCCCCAATTCTTGGTTTGGCTTGATCACAATTGTGCAGCCCTTATATTGGAAAAAAACATCAACCAAAATATAATTTGGAACTGCTTCTCGGTGATATTGCCTTCCCTCAACTGCCACAGCTTGAGATGAGTCATATAGCAAGTCTCGCGCATACCTAGGGCCTACCCTTGAAGACACTGGTCCGGCTGTGAAATGCTCAGTTTTTTCTCAAATAAATTTTTTGGTTTGAGTTTTCCCACTTCTCGAGTCCCTTCACAATCAAGCAGACCCAATGTTCCCCTTAGTTCTTAATTTTGTTATAATAAGAAATAAATAAAAAATTAGTAATGAAAATAAAAAGACTAATAACTGTTGCGCAAAAAACACAGTCCCACATACGTAGTTGAACGCAATAGTGCTTTTATTTTGTTTTAGAACCTAAGGCATTAGAAAAGATAGCAGTACAATAAAAACGTTGAAAAAAAACAAAAAAAATTAAACATTGCGGGACTCGAACCTGCGCGCTCAGTTGTGCTCGCGTACGTGAACTTAGTGCGTTAGCTTGCAAAGCTATTCGCGCTGAAGGGAGCGCGTGAGTTTAAGTTATGTATATAAATTTGCTTTTTACACGCTATGTGTTGGCATATTTATGTACGATATGCGATCGTATCTATTGTTGTGTGCATATGTTTTGGGATTGTATATACGTCACATGCTTTTCGCATGTCTTTCAACTATAGATTGCGGCCCCGCCGCGGATGAAAACAAGTATTTTTACACCCACACACAAGCTTGAGCAGTTGAAGGTTGTTTCCCGGGGTTCTCTTGCGATTGAGTCGGCCACCACAGGGAATTAGAGTGATACGCCATTAATCCCTGCATCTAGCTGTATTCCACTTAGTAGCTCTATCACTTGATGACAAATCGAGCGCGGGGCGCGACGCTATTGCGCATGACCATGCCTCGCGTAGTGGCGACATCAGCTGATTGCGCCGGCCCACTTGCTTCGATTTGCTTCAGAGCAAAGAAATGTCATACCTTGAAAGATTGCGTACTGCACTATGTCAAAATGTTACTTCTTTGTAGCCATCCTATTATTCATTGAGAATTGATAACTCTGATATCACTACTATAGAGCTTTGCGTCGGCGACACGCACCGAACGTGAAACTGCACTACGTCTGTCGTAGAAGCAGTAGGAGGCTGTCGTCTGCTAGAACAAAACAAAACAAAGACCTGCGAAAATATTCATAAGTTGTAACTTCATTTTTCAATAACCGTTTATCACTTTTAAAGTCATTTTGCCAGACAACATACATTTTTTTCAGTTTATAGCAGCGACAGATGTTTTTTTTTTATTTTCCTCACACAGATATCTAACTCAAATCCATTCACAGCTAAAGCCACATGTTGTTTGTCTTCTTTGTTTCTGTGGGCATGCCGTTTGGATGCGTCTCTCATCTGTTCGCGCTGCTACACACGAGAGCATGAAATGTTAAATTTACGCAAGCAAGCGCCGTTCCTCGTTCGTGTGAGGTGCTAAGATTGCGCCCTATTCCCGCGGTTGTTCGAGTGCGGATCAAGTGCGAGTCGTCCAAGGAATCGGCGGGTTGGGCGGGCGCTCGAAGGACTCCGAGGTGACGGCTGACGCCTGTGGTCGCTTCCCTCAGGACAGTGTGAAAGAAACTAAAGGTAAGGGGGACACTTTTTTATGTAGATCAAGTATGCCACTCAGTGCAAGTGTGTGTTGCTGCACTCGAACGAGGCGTCGTGAAACGGCAACCTTACGCGCCTCTGCGAGTGCGGTTGCCGATTCGCTTTGACAACGCTAACGCCAGCAGAGCCCTGGCGCATCGGCGCGGCCTTACTGGAGCTAATTCGAGACAACTGCGGCAACATGCATGTGTATGGTGATCGATTTTTTCATATGTGCAATGTAGTGTGGAAGACGCTCACGGCGCTTGCTACGTTGTTGATTAAACGAAGCCTGCAGTGCCATTTGATGCAAAGCAGCATTTTGTTTACGTTCGCGGGCGATACAATTTGTAACTTGGCTCGATTCACCTAGCCAACCGCCTAAGTTGGTTGATTAGCATACGTTCACGGTAGAGCGTTATTATGCCCCTAAACAGTGGCGTGTGCTTGTTGAAAGATATAATGTGTATGCCTAGTGTAGAGAGAGAGAGAGAGGTGTTCGTGCAATCTGCACGTGTACCTGCAAGACGCCTTTGCTTGTAACTAATAATGTACCGGCCAGCACCTACATTGTATGCCTGACTTTGAAGAAAACTTGCATGCACAATGTGAGATTTTGTAATCTGCCAGAGTTGCTTTTTATAAAATAATACACTGCCAGCATGTTCAAAATATGTTTCGCTGCTGTGTGGCAGGGGTGCGGTTATCACGCTGTTGTGTAGTTGCTGATGCAAGCACTTATAGTTTTGATGCGTTAATATTTCTCATCTAACTCATCAGCTGTTTGGCTGTTTCAGCACAAACAAGGCAAAGAGAGAAGGAGGACGGGTAATGACAGGACCAGTGCCGACTTTTGTTTGCAGAAGAATACCCATGTTGGTGTATTTATTGTGACAGCCTTTCTGTGTTGCTTTTTTGCCCAATTTATGCAACAACACAGTTGTCAACAATATGGGAGAGAACACTGAAATTAGCTTTTAAAGATCATGGTGACTAAATGCCTAGTAACTCACAGCACAAAGTAACAACAAAATACATCAGTATGATCAATGTGGATGAGTACAGTCATGCATCTAAAAAATATATTGTGCAAAATGTTGCCTAAGTAAGAAACCTCTCTATGTTTGCAAATAGTGTGACGTCACTTCGAGCACCGTGCCAGCCATTCCCTCCCTCTGTGCAAGGGCTGGTTGGCAAGGAAGTTGTTTGTGACGTTCCTGATAGACCACTGAGATGTATGCGATTCTAAACCTGTAGCCTAATATATACGTAATCTTTTGTGCAGTTACATCGCTGCATCTGACACCTACAACTTATTTGCATATTTACATTGCTCCCTTAGGACCTAAAACACAAACTTGTTTGCATTGTTACTTCATGAATATCGAGCGGTAAAGGTACTGAGTATATGTGAAACAAGAATCTCTGCTTATTACATGAAGAAATATGAGGCCTTCGATAAAACGAGTTATACCTTTATTGAGCTTGCGTACTCGTCGATTCATACATGTAGCTTCAGCAAATGGTATCTTCCAGCCGGGTGACCTAGCAATTTTTTTCTGCACACAGCGCAAACACCGAGATGTACCCACTCGCAGATGTTCGCGTCAAGTGCATATTTACTTTGACTAAAATGTCGAATCAAGTTTTTTCATCGACCGGTTCCTGCCATGAGTGCTAACGTCTTCGCAAACAAGACACATTGTTATTGACACTGCACACACCACACACAGTATTCTCAGTTGAACCGATATTCTCAATACCTTTCAATGCACACTACATGCCGCAATCAACATTGCACATTTTTGAAGACTATGCCGCTGTTGCTCGCACAGGCCGCCACGTGTGTTCACTTCTTCAAGATAAACAGACGGCGTGGCAAATATTTTACCACACAGTTTACCACACAGCTGGATGTTTGCTGACACATAATACAGCTAATGTCGACATTGTAACGTGAAGTGTAAGCTTTGAAAAATTAAAACTTGCCCCAAACACCGCACGACTGTACCGGGCTGAGCCACTAGCGGGAGTGTTTTTCCAGCCACACCTTTTACATGTGCCAGTGACATCATGCTGTGACGTACCTCGATAGGGGCCTATCGCTGCATACTTTATGTGAATGAGGGTCCTGTTAGTGAAAGCAGGCATTGTTGATTTCGTAACTTGTTCATGCCCAACTGGACCTTCAATTGCACAAGTTGTCTGACTGATATTCAGGCGAACTTTTGTGTAATAAATTATACAGTTGGCAGTCTGTGCTTGCCCCATACTGTTGTTACTGGTGTTTCTTGTTGTTACTTTGCACTGCTCATTACTACTCACCTACAGAAACTAGCCTATCTTGCCGCTGTTTCGGACAAGATGCAGCTGGCAAGTGGGATAGTGTTCATAACTCTAAATTCTTGAGCAAAAATTATCATTTCATATTCAGTTAGTTGCATTGATATCAGTACATTATAAGAAATTATTGATTAAATATGAATCCGTGTTCCTTTAAAAATGTTCACAACTTTTATATCGAATTGAATGGTGTTTATAAAAAACATGGGTTTTAGCTAAACTTCATGCTCTTTTCTCGAAGAGCTGACAAAATGCTATTGCATGCTTACTTGCCATGAATTGGACTGTGTTCGAAATACATTCCAAATCTTCACCGGACATCCAGTACACTTCACATTGGTGGAACAATAATTAACCATGGATTAATTAAGAACGGAAAGAAAGAAGCGGCAGGCCGGGATACTTGATATTGGCATCCGTTTTGCTACCCAGCGCATTATCATGCAAACTTCCTATAGAGTGGTCATGAGTCTTGCATGTGTGTCTGTAAACCAAGAAATTTGGGTAGAACTATATTTATCTTACAAATGGTTGCAAGACTGTGGAGGCTGTAGGGCTGCTTAAGAATGGTGGAATCCCTGGACATGTGTTCAACCTTGCTTCATCAGCTCCTTGGTGTTTTCACGGCATCTTTACAGATGTGTTGGGTGAGTAAAGCAAGGCTGGTTTCAACACAAGGAAAAGTATAATATGGCAGCACCTCTTGTGCGTGCCTTACATCCCAAGTATATCAAATATTTATCTTGCCTTGTGGCCTGTAATTTTTAAAGAGACACTTCTTTTTGCTTTATATTTGAGTCTTGATGCTTCGACAGCAATGTATTTGTGTTTGACAGCAAGTGTTCTTGAACAAATAACTGATCTCATTAATGACAAAACACCCTTCATACTTGGTCCTTAGCATAAGGTAGCACTTATCTGTAGCAGATTCAATTATTCATTTTTTGCTGGGATGATAATGGGCAAGTAGCAAAGGCAAGTTCAGATTGGAGTGGCCGGTGACGTCTGTTTAGGCTCTGCCATATTGCTTTGCAACCAGAGTTACTTGTGGCCACATATACAATGAAGCCACATGACGTGCATTCTAAATGAGATTACCATATCACATTTCACTGCATCTTAGTATGTGCCAAACAAATGCAGATATCATTAGCTGGCCACTATAAAGGGATCCTAAATCAACACAAGGTTGAAATTTAGTCGTGGTGTTGCAGCTGTGTATGACTCTGCAATGGATGCATAGCCGTGATAATTTGTCTATATGTTGTCGCAATAGTAATGTTACACACAATGTACGATACAAAAGAGGTCCTCGCTTATTTCGCTTTTTTTCGCTATGCTTCTTTCTTGTCTCTTCTTGCCATGTGCTCCTCCTCACTGTACATGGAGCAAGAGCAGTGGGCGCACAAACACGTATTTAAAAAAAATGTTGTAAGGTGAGCACTGAGAATCTGAACACTTCCAAAAGGCTCAAAGAGGTAAAGGTATTGTGTCTAGCTACTTTTTGGGCACCCATAGCTAGTTGTGCTGCTGCAGTTAAAAAATAAGTTAAATGTTAAAAATTAATTGGAGATGGTTTGGCAGCCATAATTGCAGTTACATACAGAACTAGGTTTCAATGCGTAAGCAAAATCTGTTTACTCTAAATCAATCCTAATGATATCTTAAATTCAGGAAATATTGACAGAAAAGCTCAGGAAAAGGCTAAGTGGTTGCCCCTTGAATGTGAAGGAGATACCCTTCTTCTAAAAGGTCAATAGACAGTCTAGTAGTCTCGATATTACATGCACTATAAAATATTCTGGTGTGGTGCTTTTTATGCATGTTATAATGAGAGGGGTTTTTAATAGAACTGTTGTCACTTTGCCCTGCATTGCTGAAATTGTTCACATAGTTATAATACATGAATCACTTTATGCCTTTTGATTTATGCAAATGGTTTGCTTACCCAGTCGGTTGAACTTGATTTGGATAAAATCATAAATGCTCTAAATTTTTTTTTACTATACAGCAGGTTTATTTTTAAAATACGCGACCATAGATGTGAACGCAGTTGGTGGCATGCTTGATTGATCCTTCACTATCACCACTCTAACTACACCTGCTACAGTGTATAGTGTGACAAAAGTAATGGTACTTAACATTACTGGCAGCATACACTTTTATGTCTCAAAATGTGTTAAAAAGCCTGGTAAAGATGTGTGTACGTTTTTTTTTGCTCCAACCAAATATTCTGGTCTACTCAAAGTAGCTTCCGCTCTTTTAAGTTCCTCAAACTTTTAGGTGTTCAAAAGAAGTATCAATGCCATATACTTTCTTTGTCAGCCTACTCACCACTCTAATAATGAGAATTACCCGACAACATTACCCAGTAAAATAAAGGGATGTTATAAAAAGTAATGTCAATTCAATTGTCAAAAAACGTTGCCAAGTTACGTTTTTGTTCACTTTTCTTTTCACAATTTTGTTAAAGTTACTTTTGATAACATCCCCTATAGTTTGTTTGGCATCATATTCTGCTAGTTCTCATTATAATGTGTTCAACAAAGACAACAAACCCTTAAATTTATAGTTCTTTCCTTTACTCATGAATCTGAAACAGTGAATCTCAGTAATCTTAGCGGTGTGTGACTTGTTTTTTTTTATCAGTGGTGCATGTGTTCAAGTACATGCATTTAGGTGGGAGGGCGAGCTATTGCCTCCTCCTGTGACTAGCAGATTTTCTGAGAACTGACAGATGCATAATGCTGCCAAATAAGTATAGGGATATTGGAAGTAATCGTAACGTAATTGCAATCGTAATGTAATTGCCAGTAGGCAAAAAAAGGTGTCCCGCACTCGCCATAATGGTAACAGGCAGCGCTGAGTGACTCTTCCATGTATAAATGTACATATATACCGTACAAAATGGAAGAGGGATAGCCGCCATGGTAGCTCAGTTGATAGAGCATCGGACATGTTATTCGAATTTCGCAGGCTCGGTCCCTGTACAGGGCAGGTTATCTTTTTTTTCATTCTACTTTTCTTTCTTCACAATTACAACACTTCTATTCTTCTTGAAGATTTTCTGGTGTAAAAAAGGTACCTTATAATCTGAAGAGGCAAACAGAATGTGCCAGTGTACGAGTTAGCTCTTGTAGTGGTTACAAGTAAGATATGTTTTGAAGAATAAATCATTCTGCCACTTGCCTAAAAAATGGCTACAGGACATGGCGCTGGATGCACTTTGTTATTTTTTAATCAAGCTATCTTGTATTCTATTTTTATAAATTACATGGGATACACATGACAGTATCACACACTTTAGCGCCACAAAGATTATGCAGCGAACAATGTTATAAATGCGAAATTGCATAAGGATAAGGTGAAAACTGCACCCTGAACGAGAATGTACAGAAAGCAAAGGGTGCAGGCGTCATTCCTTCTGCCCGTGCTTTTCAAGTGCGAGCTGTTTTCACCTCGTTCTGACCAACTAACTAGATTGAGATGTGTTGTTATAGTGCAAGAGGATGCTCCACGGGAAACTAGGTTTGTCTCAAACTCTGTGTGTGTCTTTCAATCTATATGGTGCCCGGTTCAAGAGTTCATGCAGACCAGATCCTGTAAAACAGGACCGTGTAAAATGGACCGCGTAAATAAAATAAAATGGACCATGTAAATAAACAGGATCGCGTAAAATGTCGTTTTCGTGTGCAACTGTAGTTGTGGTTGTGCTGAATGACCTTTCTTTATATACACTACATAACAAACTTGCTCCTTTAGAGTCGAGTGCATCTTCGGATCGATTGTAAATGTTTGCATATGCGAGGCCTTAAGTTTTATAAGAAATTCCTCAGTGTGCCACGAGGAAATGTGTGTTCAGCGAAAATTTGTATATCATTATATACAACTCTTAAAGCCTCGTCTACAACTTTATGCACGTTGACCTTGAGCAGAAAACGAGGAGCGGCAGCAGCCCCCAGAAAAGAGCAAGCACCCTCCAAGCTCCCGAACCTCTCCTCGAAAGGAACGGCAAGGTCACTGTGTGGCATTGAAAACCATTGCAAGGAGTGCCTTATCAGTACACTGTGCTGCTCTTTCATCGCAGAAGACGAAGTTGACCACTCCAGAGGAACTTCACGCTGTGTATTGTGAGTGCTTCGGTGGTTTTGTTTTTGTCCAGCCAGCAGTTAAGAAATCATGTGTCAGATTCAGCCAGGATGGCTAGAGGGAGTTGGGCAGGCATGCTTGGACATTTGTCTAGCCAAGTAGTGCCAATTTTCGCACTGGTCCTCTTGGAGTTACAGCCACAGTCACAGAAGCTACGTCACCTCTCTAAATGTACAGATGTGTCGGGGAAGATTAGTTGCATTAGGTTTTTCTACAACTGATAGCTGCCAACATTCTTCATAATACAGGAGTTTTGTTCCTCACTAATGGGTGTAAAGCCCTCTACAGAAAAAATGCAACACGTCTACTTCCAGAAGACTCCAAGGCCCTACTTGTAGGTTTTTTCGGCTTGTATCATAAGCACCTCGTTTGGGGTACATGAACATTTTATAAACATGTACAGCGAAAATTTTGGGTGGCTGGTCGTTTTGTCGTTATCTTGTTCCTCGCAGTATTCTTAAGCATGTTGTGCATTACGTTGTCAATCTGGTTCATGTGCATAGAAGACATTACGAAGTTTCAGGCTACAGTATAAAAAGCTTGGAAGCAAGCTATCAATAATTTTTAACAGAGTTGCTTGATCTGATACATGATACATCACTAAACTTTCGTGCGTATTTATCAATGTAAGCTCGTCTTAGTGTTATCCAAAATGAAGATGTGAGTCGACAGATGGAAACATCTAGTGGGGTAATCAGGGTGAACAGTAGAAGTGCTTCAGACAGCTGGCTGATGTTGCGATAGGAGGACCTATTTTTTAGAAGTCACCTGTCATCCTTGGCATGTTAGTTTATATGGGTTCAGTAATGACATCATCTGTTGGTGTAGGCGTGTGTGCCTGTTGGAAATGTTTGTCTGAAAAAAAAACTTATAAGGCAGAAGAGTGCAGCCCTTGCTTCTTTTCAAGTT